>JAWNNO010003307.1:0-15729 GCA_035044985.1 Lordiphosa fenestrarum
AAAGTGGGCTATTATATTCTGATACAGACGGTTCGACTATGTTATTTCTGATCAAGTTTTCAACTTGTCTTTGTATTTCCTCGGCTTGGCTATGCGGATTTTGATAGTTCTTTGTATACACCGGTTCAGTATCCTTTAGTCTCGATTTCTGATTGTAAAAATTGTTTGTCGAGTTTGGTTCTGTCTCGAGTCCGAATGCGTCACTATATTTGCTGCACAATTTTACTAATTGTTGCTTGAACTGGGGTGGAAAGTCTTTAGTTAATTGTGATAGTACAATTTTTTTCCTAGTTTATGGGGTTGTTTGAACTACATCATAATTCGAAAGTGATTCAAATTTTAGACCATTTAAATTGACTACTTGATCATTATTAGTTGTATTTAATAATCGGACACATGCATTTTGGGACAATGCAACTGTGTTTGCAACGTAAATACCAGGTTGGATCTCCTGATTTGGTATTAATACACTATCCTCGCTTGAGGTAAGCTGGACTTTTCAGACGACTTGGGATCTTGCGGGTAACAATAACAAACAAATAGGATAGTTTAAATTATCTGGCTTAAGTATAAACCAGTCTTCTGACGGGTTGAAATCGAGTTGGCAGTTGAATCTTTTAATAAAATCAATGCATAAAATTCCATCGCATGGTATCGCGAAATTTGTGTCAACAATATGAAAATTGTGTAGAATTATATTATATATTTGTCTGTTTGTATCTCAATTAAGGTTAAACCTTGGGATTCAATTATAACTTTTCCTATTCCTTAATGTTGATGGTATCATTAGTTTGAATGTCACGAAAGACATCAGAAATCTCTTTCAATATTGAGATATCTCAACCGTATCTACTAAAAATTTTAGTTTTGTACCTGTTGGTACATGACTGAGTGATACAAAGATGTTGAGACTACGGTTTATGTTGAATATTATGGTGTTTTTTAGTTCATTGTATCTAAAGGTTGTTGGAAGTTTCCCCGAGTTGTTTTGGGTTACTCGTACGTTACTGTTTTGTGTGTTGTTGTATCCTTGGTTGGAGTTGCCGTTTCCTCTATAGTTAGAGTTGCCTGTGCCTCTATAGTTGGAATTGCCTCGGCCTCTGTAATTAAAGTTACCTTTATTTTGGCCTTGTCCATTTTGGGTGTTTCGGTTTACATTACTTTGGAAATTACCTCCACCACGATAATTGTCTCTATAATTACCGCTGAGAAATCCTGATTTTGCCTGTTGCTGATTGTACAGAACAGAGTTTGTCTGTCCTGTAGTTTCATTGCAACTGTTTACAAACTTTGATATGGCATCATTCATAGTGTTGAATGTGCCTGCATGCATGATAAGTTTGACCTTATCATTTGCGCAGTTCTGCGTCATTGCCTTGACAGCTAATGTTGTGCTGTATTTACTGGCCAGTTCATGTGGTAACCCATCACTGATGTAAGCTGACTCTAATGATTTTGTTAATTTTTCAACTTCCTGTGTGTACATTAGGGTGCTCTTTTTAAGGTCAAAATTGAAATTTACTAAGGGCGCCTCCTTAATCGATTCCTTTTGCATTAAAGATAATAAAATTTGTAACCAAAAAAAAAATTAACCAGTTTTAATGGGCGCGCCGAGGCCATAAAGTTTGCTCTAAGAATTACCCATACGCCCGTAGTCTACATCGAATTTCCAATAATGAGATCTGTGCTACATGGGTCGACCTGTCAGTTTTTGAAAGTCTGGCAAACAATTTAGATTTTGATATTAAAATTCCCCAATTGTATACAAAAATGGACAAGGAACCTCACGCATTCTTGGTGGGCGCTCTTAGTCCCGGTTTTGTCGAGTCAGTTGGGCTGCCTTGTAAAAGAGATGTACTATCTGTGCTTTTATTTGACATCCGGATACGGAAGTTGCCACTTAAAGGAAGTGCGAATGTAGTTGCCCACCAACTGCACAATTTATAGACGGACGCTCAGGCCAGATTCAAAAGCTTAAGACGCATCGTTCACGATATAGTTGGACTTTACCAAGAATATACTGCGCTGAAAAAAACATAAATAGAATGGGTGATACATTCAGAAGGCGCCGCAGAGGTGGCACGAGGATGATCGCTTTATAAAAGGCCAGCACATCATATCGGGCTTGCACTTAGTGAATGACGTTGCTGAACGTGCAGTCAAGACTATGGAAGATTACAGTGGCAAAATCACAGTTAATGAACATCAGCAGCAATGTGTGCTACAATGTATTGAAAACCACAGAAATTCGTATCCAGACTGTCGAAAAAAAACAATTTTAAAAGAGTATAATTAAAGATCTTTTTTCGAACTAATTTGTTTTTGGTTTTTGTTGGTTTTTTTTTGTTGATTTGCTTGTTTCAGTTTTTTGTTTTTATCCTACAACTTTTGGCGGAGAGGAAGATTTAGGGATTCTAATTAAATACAGGGTTGTCCATATTCGACGGACCCATCTGGCAACGCCATAACTTTTGACAGAGATGTCAGATCGCTTAATGACATACCGCGTTTGAAGCGTCAGTCCAAGCAGATTTTTACCATGGAACAATACACGCCACGCGAGCGCTCTGAAATAGTTGAAATTTACATTCAACATTAAATTTCACATTGAATGGGACCGTAAATAAGCAAAATTGCCGTATTTACGCCACTGAAAATCCTCAGGAGATTCAAGAAGTGCCTCTTCATGACGAAAAAGTCACAGTTTGGTGCGGCGTTAGTGCGAAAACGGTCATTGGGCCGTTTTTCTTCCAAAATGATAATGGCCATGCTGTTACCATCAACCAGGAGCGTTATCGCGACATGATGACCAATTTTGTGATGCCAATTATTCGTCGAAAGCGTATGAGGCAGTTCTGGTTTCAACAAGACGGCGCTCCACCGCACACAAGTCGCATAACAATCGATTTTCTGAAGAAATTGTTTCCGGGCCGTTTGATGTCGAAAAGTGGTGATTTGGACTGGCCACCGCGTTCGCCCGATTTGACGCCGCCTGACTTCTTCTTGTGGGGATATTTGAAGTCAAAGGTTTACGTTAACAAGCCAAGGACCGTAGAAGAGCTCAAGGACAACATTCGTGAAGAAATAGCCGCTATTCCGGCCAAAATGTTGGCGAAAACGATGGAAAATGCTGCAAAAAGGGCACAATACGCCATCAACGCCAGAGGCGGCCATTTGAGAGATATCATATTCAAAAATTGATGTAAACAAATTTACTTGAAACAAATTAAATGATTAAGATTGCCAACCTCCAAATTTTTATTTTTTTCTTTGATTTTTTAAAAAAAAACATGGGTCCGTCGAATATGGGCAACCCTGTATGTATATGTGGGTTTCAATGTTTAGAAGGAATCAAGAATCTCCCCACAGGTTGGTTTGCTATCTGAAGCCAGAGAGTCCCAAGCGACAAGTCCCCCGCAGTTTTCTCTCCCTTAATTCAATGAGGCTTTCTGAAAGCTTGTATCACAGTCATCAGGCACAGATAGGGAGCGGATCCAAATTTAAGGTTTCGTAACATCGATGCGGTCTGTATAGACATAGGACACACGAAACATCTTGAGTAGTCGCTCGCTATCCGAAAATAGGAAGTATTTTTACATATAGAGCAAACGATTGTGTGCGCTTGGGATTGGGGGAATGGATATCGAAAAGGTCTCAAACAATACAGTTGGAGCAGGTGCCGGCTAGCATCGAAATGCTTTTTAGTGGCCAAATCCCAATACATGAGATGCTTTAAGCAGCGCAACAAGTTAATCCTTCACGAAGTGGTTTAAAGTCTTAAGAGTATGTTTATTCCTCCAACTGTTTTTATACCCTGGGCCCATTGAAAATGGGAAAAGGGGGATCATGAAGTTGTGCGAATGTACATATGTAACAGGGAGAAGGAAAATTTTCCGACCCCATAAAGTATATATATTCTTGATCAGCATGAACAGCCGAGTCGATATAGCCATGTCCGTCTGTCCGTCCGTCGGTCTGTCCGTCTGTCCGTCTGTCTGTCTGTATGAACGCGTCGATCTCAGAGACTATAAGAGATAGAGCCACAAATTTTTGCACGAAGGTAGATTTATGCTGTACGCAGATCAAGTTTGTTTCAGATTTGAAAAATTCCACCCCGTCCCCCTTGTATCCCCAAAAAACCTAGACCTCCTCTATAAATCCAAGACCTAAAAAGCCGTCAGATCCACAACGGACCAAAAACACCGGAGTTATAAGCGAAACAGTTGAGCTGATAGGAGCACCCCCCCAGTTGTTGATCAGGACTAGAAAAGTATTGCCTACATTTAGGATGACATCTTCAAAAATTCAAAAACAAATAAATGAAAATAAATGAACAAGGTATTTTGTGGTCGGGAAACTCGACTGCAGCGCCCTTACTTGTTATACTCTGTACCGTAGGTACATAGAGTATTATAAGTTTGTACAAAAGTATGTAACATCCAGAAGGAAGCATCTCCGACCCCATAAAGTATATATATTCTTGATCAGCATCAACAGCCGAGTCGATATAGCCATGTCCGTCTGTCCGTCTGTCCGCCCGTCCGTCTGTCTGTCTGTCTGTCCGTATGAACGCACAGATCTCAGAGATGGTAAGAGATAGAGGTTTGACATGTATGGGACATATGCTTCTTATGTCTGCAGGCAGATCAAGTTTATTTTCAATTTTGGCCACGCCCCTTCCCGCCCCGCAATTTAGAAAAAACGTCATATCTCCCACAGTTTTGAAGATAGATGGCTTGTTCCTTCTGGACATATTTAGTTATTAGGATAACTTATCGATCCGCCAAAGGAATGAAGAAGATCGGATGAAGAAGATCGAGTTATGATCAAAAGACAAATTTTCTTGGTACAGAGTATGTTATAGTCGGGCTTGACCGACTTTCTATCTTGTCTTAATCTCAGTTTATGCTAGGTTAGGTTGACATTAACTCTTACTTTTAGTCCGCTTCCGCCTCGTGGTAAATTAGAAAAGAACTATAAAAGCACATGCCAGCTTAAGTGAGAAATTAGTGGTGGGCAAGTCTACAAATGCAGTACATTCCAATATCGATCTTGACCCTTTCCATTATCGATAACAACTACATACTAGTAACGAACCCTAAGCACTAAGCTACCATCAAGCGGAACTAGTTCATGGACTCTGTCGTAACACTCCCCACTTGTATATTCCGAATGGGATCTACCACCTCAGCCTCGATAGATAGAATTGCAAGCTTGGTGGCTGGTCTCACGTATACTCCGGTCGTTGTCTTCACTGTGGCGCTCCTCACCTGCCCATCTGCGCTGCGTCTCACGTTGACAATGCGTCCCTTCGGCCAGCAGGATCTTGGGTTCCCGGGATCACATATGTATACAATGTCGCCTTCCTCTAAAGGCTTGCTGCTGTGGTACCATTTGCTGCGCCTCGTTATGACCGGCAGGTATTCCCGCAGCCACCTTCTCCAGAATGCATCCGCCAGTTGTTGAGCAGCCAGCCAGCTCCGTTTGAGCACTACTCCTTCAGTAGTGGGTTCGACAGCTGGTCTGCTGCCATTAGATGTGCCTAGCAGAAAGTGGTTGGGTGTGAGCGCCTCTTCGTAGTCATCGGTAACTGGAATGTATGTTAGTGGTCGTGAATTCACTATCATCTCCACCTCCATAAGAGCACCCCTTAGTAACTCATCTGACGGCCTTTTGCTGATCAGGATGGAGTTGAGTGTTGTCTTCACCGACCGCACTAGTCGCTCCCACGCCCCGCCCATGTGTGGCGACGCAGGGGGTATGAACTTCCAGCTCATCTCGGGTCGGGTAAATGCGCCCGCCAGCTGGTCTTTGTCGATCGTCTCCAGTGCCACTCGCTGATTTCGACATAATTGGCAGGTTCGACACACCTTAGCGACAACTGATCTCAGCTTTGGTATCCAAAATTTCTGCCGCAACTCGTTAATCACCGTCTCGTGATTGGCATGCTGAAGTTTCGTATGTGTTTCTTGTACTATTAGTAGCGTGATGTGGCTGTTCCTTGCCAACACCACTCGATCGTATCCGCTACTCAACCTAGTACATTCATGGAGCCTCAGGACTCCCTGGCCATCAATATATGACCCAAGTTTACTCAGAGAGCTCGTTCTCTCGATTGGGCGTTTTTTAATGAGACACGCCATCTCAGTCTGGTAATCTTCCGCCTGTGCGTATGCCCACAGCATACATTCAGCGGCTTGTAGATCTTCTCGAGTAGGGATGGTGCTCGCATCATTGTGTTTCTGCATCTTCAGCTTCCAACGTCGAACAGCCCATAATACTCTCGCCATACTTCGCAGCATTCGACCCCAGGTCGAAAAGCGGCTTACCTCAATTAGTCGTTCGTCTGTTATGGCACCGATTTCAGCGCACACTCCAATAAACTGTGTGCGTAGCTCCTCATTGGCCATACCCTGGTCCCTGTTAGACTCAGTTGGCCATTCTGTAGAGTCCAGCCTTAGAAATGCGGGGCCCGATAACCATCGACTTTCATTGCTAAAATCAGGTGTCCGCTGCCACTTAGTGGCCTCGTCCGCAACATTTTCGGAAGTCGGGATCCATCGCCATTCATCTATGAGTGTGAGCTCCAATATTTCACTCACCCGAAAGGCCACAAACTGTTTGTAGCGCCTCTGATCCGAGCGTATACACCACAGCACCGTGCGTGAATCTGACCAGAAAACTCGTCTTGTGAATTGGATTGTGTGGGACATCCCCATAGATTGTGCCAATCTTGCTCCCAGAGTAGCTGGCAGTAGTTCCAGCCTCGGAATTGATATCTGCTTCAAAGGGGCTACCTTGGTCTTGCTGCCCAGCAAGTGACAGAACACATGTGTACCGTGGCTGTACCGTATGTAGCACACCGCCGCAAATCCATTTTCGCTAGCGTCTACGAACATGTGCAGCTCTGCCTGGTACTCCTTAGGTGGAATTGGCGTATGACATCTCGGTATCCGCATCTTCTCAACATCGGATATATGCTGTAGCCAACGTTTCCACTTAATCCACTCCAGATCTCTTATGGGCTCGTCCCATTGACATCCAGATCGCCAGATTTCCTGAAATGTGATTTTGGCGTACATCACGTAAAATGTTATGAGCCCCAGTGGGTCATAAATGGACATCAATAGACTCAAGAATTCTCGGTTTGTTGGACGCTTGCTGCCTTGAAGCAATTCACCATCTCTGTGTCGTTTGGATACCCGGAACCTGAGCTTGTCTTCCTTCGTATCCCACCACATTCCAAGCACCTTTTCCGTTCGGTTTTCAGCGTCGTTCAGCTCGACCATCGGTGAAGTGTTTTCTCCTAGTGCCTTCATCACTGTCGTGGAATTCGAAACCCAGTTGCGAATATGGAAGCCTCCCTTCTGATGTATGTAGCGTACGGTCTGCGCCAGCTCTATAGCCTCTTCCTCCGTGTCAACACTATCCAGCATATCGTCTACGTAGTGATTCTTCAAAATGCAGCTTACGGCTCTTGGATACTGCTCTTCAAATTCCATCGCATTTTTGTTCTTGATAAATTGCGCGCTGCTTGGTGAACAGGTGGCCCCAAAGGTCATTACTTCCATCACATACGTCTCCAGAGTTTGTGTAGCAGGATCTATGAATACGAATCTTTGAAATCTTTGATCTTCGGCATGGATTCTCACCTGATGAAACATTTCGGCGATATCGCCACCAATCGCTACTGACTTCTCTCTGAACCTGCGTAATATAGGAACCAATTGTGCTAGTTGATCCGGTCCCTTTAGTAGCATTGTGTTTAGGGATACACCATCTGTTTTAGCAGCCGCATCCCATACTAAACGCAGCTTTCCTGGCTTGTTGATGTTGACAACAGGAAATATTGGTAGGTACCAATATGGCTTCTCTGATGCTTCCTTTTGCGTTATCGATCGCGCGTAGCCCTTTCTTACGTACTCATCGATTTTACCTCTTATCTCAACGGCCAACTCCGGTTGCCGCTGAAGTTTCGCGTTAAGGCAGCGCGCTCGCTTGAGGGCTGTAGGCAGGCCGTCTGGAAGGGCCGTATCTCTATACCTCCATATTAGCCCGGTCTCGAACCGCTCCTTATAACGTCTTGTGTTGGCTTCCAACTGTTGCATGGCCAACTTGTCATCCTCCGATTGGGCCTTGCTCTCAACCCCATACCCTAGATCTTCTTCCGACCAAACGTGCTGCCTGAGAAGCCGCAATATCTCTCTGTTATTGTCTTCCTCACAGCTACACATGTGAAAGATGTGGTATGATGGTGCCTTCTGACCACTACCTGGCGCTGATGATCCTCCTTTGATGGTCCATCCCAGACGAGTCTTCTCGGCAACTGGGTCTTCAGAGCTGCCTTCTCGCGTTCGGAGTGCACGCCCTAGGGTGCAGTTGTTCAACCCTATTAACAGTCCTGGTTTTGCGTCGCTATAGCCCTGCAGGGGTAAATGACTTAAGTGTTTATACTTGACCTTTAGATTTCCCACATCCAGTGTTTTCTGCGGAAGCCCTAGCTTCTTTACTGAATGTACATTCCGTAGGTTATAAACCTTGTTCATTCCGACACCAGAAATCCGTAAATCCACAATTACAGATTCGTCTTCGTAGCAGTGCATGCCCGCTGTCCACTGCATACATAGCGGCTGTGGTTTACCTCTCACTCCAAGGTCCTTCAGCAAAGGTTCATCAATCAAGTTTATGGAAGAGCCGTCGTCGATAAACGCATACGTGTTAACCTCCTTGCCGTTCGCATACAGTGTCACTGGCAGGACGCGAAACAGTACTGCAACTGTATCCTGGCGATGAGCGTTTCAATTGGCACTGACTATGCTCCCACTCCCATTGAGTAGTTGATGATGTCTCTTTTGGCATCCCGTCTCACCGCACGGACTTGTGATGGGACAATCCCGCACCTTGTGGGTTGAAAAACATCTCCAGCATAGCTTAAGGCTTCTGACCATGGTCCAGCGCTGCGACAGTTGCATTCCCTTAAATGCTTCGCATCCCTCCAGTGAGGGGCAAGACCTCTGGCATGCCTTACATCCTTTGCCTTCCGTATGTGCGTTAATCACGCCCTTTTTCCTCACCTTTGCTTGAGAGCTGGGAAGCATGACACTATTTGCGCCTTCTGCCATCTTTGATAACCAGAATCCAAAATCTGCTATCGTACAGTTGGGCACAGTAAGCTTGTGTATGCCCCAAAACGTTTGAAGTAAGCATGGTAACTTCGCCACCAACTCCTGAGTCAGCTCCGGATTATTTAAATGCTGCTCCATTTTAGCTGCCTTCATCGTTGCGCACACATTTTGTACCTCAATTGAAAAGTCAACCAAGTTGTCCAGTCTATTCTCTTTCAAATGGGGAAACTCCTTTATTTGTGTCAGCAGCACATCGATGATAATTTCCGGCCTGCCGAACCTCATCTCTAAAGTTAATAGTATTTGTGGTACGCAGTCTGCATGCAGCATAAGACTTCTCACCGCGTTCTTAGCTGGACCCTCCAGCGCGTGTCTAAGTCGCATAAAATTCTCGGCATCTGAAAATCCGCACAGCTCGGTTGACTGCTCGTACATTGCTATAAACAGAGGCCAATCCTCTGGCCTGCCGGAAAACTTCGATAGTTCAGCAACATTCGCCTTCCGCGCAGCCATTTTCTCCGGCGATATTATAGCTTGGGGTCTTACAGAGTTCCTTGTATAATTCTGCTCCCCACTGGTACTAGTCACCCACGGGCAGTACGTATGCCTCTGTTGATTGCACGCCTGTGGAACAGAGTGAGTACTTTGTGCATCTGGCGCCCTTTCCTGGACATGTGTAGGTGTCTGATGGTTACTAGCCTGGTACTCCTCAGGAGCAGCGTGTGTGCTAGACGCCCTTGGCGTTTTGTCCACCAGTGAACCTACACGTGGCTCTTTAACCACTATGTGCCCTTCAGACATCTTCGCTAGAAGCTCTTTTCGAATTTCTAGCAACAGCTGTCGCCTTTGTGATATGTAGTCTTCTTCTTCTAGCAACCTCAGCTCCTCTTGCAGGTGATGCGCATCCTCTATAGAGGTCGATGCTCCACATAAGCCCTCCTCGCTCTGACCGCCACCTGCGTTGGCCTCGTTGCCCTTTTTCGAAGCTACTACATCCGTCAGTTCTAATCCTCTCGCCACTGGACTTTGCCTGTTGATGCGCAGCACTGTAGTTTGTGCGCCTCTATATGACGCATCCTCCGCTTCAGTGTCGCTTTCTCTACAAAGCCAACCCACTCCGGCCTCCTTTACGATAGCGCATCTTACGTGACATTTGTTTGTGCAACCGCTGCCGTTGCAGCCGACCATATCGTCGTCATCCTCATCCTGACATGAGGAGCAGTTGTACAAGTCCCGCCTGGCGCTACAAGGTGCTGCAGGTGTATACAAAGTGACGATTTACCACAGGCAATTTCTCCAATCCGATTCTAGGAAGTATCCGCCAAATCAGGAACTTCCGTAGTTAAAGAAATCCTCAAGAAATTCCCGCCGAATCCGGAAATTTCGTTCTACAATCGAGTTTAAGAGATCCTCGCCATAAATTCTCTCCAATAAGAATCAGCAGTAGTTCTCCACCTTGTAAGGGAATCTAATGTAATTCTCCAATAAAAGAATTTAAAGAAATGTTGCGGGTGTTCGAAGCCCTCCAGCGCCGCCCAGACACCAATGCTGTTGTTTAGTGATTTCAGTGTATATATTTATTTGTACTCGTGTACATTGGCATATGCTGCATACAAGGGTGCATAGGCGCACGCTTTAAATTCCAGTGGGATTACAATTTTCTTAATCTCAGTTTATGCTAGGTTAGGTTGACATTAACTCTTACTTTTAGTCCGCTTCCGCCTCGTGGTAAATTAGAAAAGAACTATAAAAGCACATGCCAGCTTAAGTGAGAAATTAGTGGTGGGCAAGTCTACAAATGCAGTACATTCCAATATCGATCTTGCCCTTTCCATTATCGATAGCAAATACATACTAGTATCGAACCCTAAGCACTAAGCTACCATCAAGCGGAACTAGTTCATGGAATCTGTCGTAACACGATTATGCTGGGCATAAGTAGTTGTCCATCTAGACAAGATTAAAGGAAAAAAGTTTCTGGTTGGCTTAGAAGGAACAGGGAAGATAAGGCGACGTAAGATTTCAGATGAATCTACATCACCGATTATTAACTTATGAAGAAAGGAAACACCTAAGACTGTTCTACGGTTAGCTAGCGAAGGAAGGTCTATTAGCAAGAGTCTTCTGGAGTACGATGGCAAACGAAGGTTAGGGTCCAAGTTTAGGCCACGAAGGGCAAAAAGTAAAAATTGTTTCTAAACTGATTTAACTTTTTATACTGCGGACACCATACGGATGAACAGTATTGAAGCACGGGGCGGACTAAAACAGTATAAAGGAGTTTAGTGGTGTACATCTTCGACCAACGTTTAATGAATCCAAATACACCATTCGCTTTGTTAACAATAGTGGAGTTATGGCGATCAAAACTCAATTTGGGGTCAAACAGAACTCCAAGATCAACGACAGACGAAATACGTTGCAACGGTTCATTACGAATAGTATAGGAAACCAGAAATGGTTTGCATCGATGGATAAACATGCACATGGAGCAATTCAGGTGCAAATGATTTACCAAAAACCAAGACTGCAAGGAGTTAGGATCATCTTGCAATCCAATAGAATGAATCGGGTTGTTGAAAGATAAAATAAGTTTAACGTCATCGGCATACATGAGTATCCGAGAATATGATAATATTGTAGGGAGATCATTAATAGCGAGAGCGTAAGTTAAAGTCGGCCCTGCCCGACTTCGAAATACCCGTTACTCAGCTCAGATCGGATAAGTATGCAACATTTTTTTAACTCGGCCATTTATTATCTGATCCTTTTGCAAATTTGTGAGATTGTTGATATTGGCCACATAGACTACACTGCAAAATCTGAGCTCGATATCTTAAAAATTGTGGGAGGTATTCAACATTTTTTATTGAGGAGGCGGGAGGGAGCGTGGCCGAAATTTGAAACAAACTTGAGCTGCCTACAGACAATACTAGCTTACGTATAAAATTTGGTTGCTCTAGCTCTTCTAGTCTCTGAGATCTAGGTGTTCATACAGACGGACGGACGGACGGACGGACAGACGGACATGGCTATATCGACTCGGCTGTTGATGCTGATGAAGAATATATATACTTTATGATATCGGAGATGCTTCCTTCTGCCTGTTACATACATTTACATTTGATTTTAGTATACCCTTTTTACTCTTCGAGTAACGGGTATAAATAGAGTGAAGAACAGAGGACCCAGGTGGCTACCTTGAGGTACACCAGAGGTAACAGTCACAGGTTTTGAAGTGCTAGAACGAAGCAGAACTTTTTGAGTTCTATCTTTAAGATAGGACGAAGCCCAAAGCAGAAAAGAGGAGGGAAATCCTAATCGATCGAGCTTAAAGAGGAGAAGATCATGGTTGACAGAGTCAAAGGCTTTGCTAAAGTCGGTGTAAATGACATCAGTTTGCCTTTTCACAAGGAATCTATTATTAACTAACTAAGTAAATTCGAGCAAATTGGTCGTTGTTGACCGACGCTTTATGAAACCATGCTGGAAAGGTGACAAAATAGATCTACAATAAAGCTGCAATGTGTAATTAGAAATATCCGATTTCCCACCCTTTTTATGGAGAGGAATAATATAAGACTGTTTCCAAAGAGATGGAAGGACAGACGAATTGAGTGAAAGATAGCTTAAGCAAAGCTTTGCAATAAGAACTAGAACACTCTTTGAGTACACAGCTAGGAATGTTGTCAGGCCCAGGAGAGAATGACGTTAAAAATGAAAGAATAGAAGTTTCGGAAATTTGGAATCACATATAGAGTTGGAAGAAGCAATGTTATAAAGATAAGAAGTGTTCGCACATTGGACAGAGGAATAAGTTGATTGGAAGAAATCAGCGAATAAATCAACAGCTGTGGAATCATTGCTAGCCTTTTGGTTACCCAGAAAAAAAAGGAAGGTAAAGAAGAAGATCTACGCTTAGAGTTCACAAAGCTATAGAATTGCTTTGGATCACAAATGAGTTGACTTAGCAAAGTGAAGTTTCCTTTACGGAAGCAACGACGAGGTATATTGGGATTGTGGAAGTTGAAGGGGCAGGTCCAAACACTGAAAGAGAGTCTTCAAAAGTAGGGTGGTAAGAATCTTCGAACAGTGATAAACTCCTAGAGACACTGGCATTGGTGCTATCAGTGACAAAAATAATATCTAACAATTTGTTTGAATTGTTTTGTACAGGATTGGCTGACAATAACCCTCTAACTGAACCCTCCACGAGGGTGTCGGCTGGACACTGTATGTACCTATAATACCTAGTAATACCTAGTGTTTCTTGTTCGTCTTACACCTAGGAAATGCAGTGTCGAGTTAAGGTGATGGCCAACACTACCATAACAGCACAATGCACAATAATCGGAATCTCCATTTTTTTGCCAAAGTCAAAAATTAAGCTACGACATTGCAATTTGGCACATATTTTTGAGTGGACAATTGTAAATTTCGAATAAAATTATGTCTCGATTAGACCACAGGTTCACCTACCTGCCATACAAATCCGCCAACCTACAAAGAGTATTAATTTTTTAAACAGTGTTTGGAATAAAATTGAGATATAATGGATAACTATTATTTTATTTCAATTATAAACTATAGCATACCTGTTAAATAATGATTATTAATTGAAGTCATCATTAATTAGATTATTTTTGTTTAAAAGTTGAATTAATGATTAAATTGCGATTATTTTCGGTTTCACACAATTATTTACTGATTACGATTACAAATAATCAAAAAATAATGGAAAATTACCATAAATTATTAAAAATAATTGAAAATAATGGAAAATAATGGAAAATAATCGTTTTAATATTTTCCATTATTTTCAATTATTTTCCATTAATTTCCATTATTTCGACTATTTGAGATTATTTTGAGAGAAACAAATTATTTTCAACCTCACATTTAATAACAACAATGTTTCTGTACAAGATTGGCTTACAACATATTAACAAGAACGTATTAAATATTACATGTTTTCACATTAAACAAACAATTATAAGTCTTTGAAAGCTCACTTAATGACCATTTTGAAAAATATAGATTATGTCGGCATAACCACAGATTGCTGGACGTCAAGGGCCACAGAAGGATATATTACAGTAACCTGTCATTTTATAAATAACAATTTTGAACTAGAGTCGGCAGTTTTGTCTACACAGAAACTTTTAACATCCACAAATCATACTGCAAAGAACATAGCAGAAACTTTGCTTAGTATCATGACAGAGTGGAACGTACACAATAAAGTTGTAACTGTAGTAACTGATAAAGACGCAACTATAAAGAAAGCATGTGAGTTGCTAAGTCTAAATCACTTACCATGCTTTTCCCACTCGCTTAACTTACTCGTACAGGATGCTTTAAAATTGACTTGTTTGATTGACCTGCTTGTTGAAGGCAGGAAGTCTGGATCTTCCAAAGCATCATCTGCTGAAAAATCGCAATCGCTCTCGAAAATGGACTGAGACATTTTTACCTAAATTAAAAATGTTTTTGTACCCCATTCAATCACACATAAGTGACAAAAGTTACAAAGCGTATTAAAAAAGACTTTTACAAGAATTGAAAACTTTCAATGAGTACTTAATAAGTTAAGAAAAATATTGTATCATTCAAACCGAAATTAAATGACATTTCCATTGATATGAATCCATTGAACTTTTTATAAAGTAAGTTTAAACAACAAGTAGATTTTTCATTAAATGTTGTCAAAATAAATAAGCCGACTGGTGTAAATGCAATACAACGTGTTCACTTGTTATTAATTGGCATTAATTTAGCTTATATGATTTTTGAAACTTTTTCACTTTCAATACTTACCAAATATTGTATTATATTCACAATTGATAATATACAAAACTTTAATTACACAGAAAATTCACAAAATTCAATTAAACAAAAACCACTTCAAACTTAAACTCAACATATGAACGTTCAAATATTTAAAACGAAATGTGTTCAATTTACGAGTGTTGAACTTGCAAAATTCTCTCTCTTAAACATATGATCGCGCTTAACGGAACCGCGAATGCAGCGCAAGCTATAAAATCCAATAAGAATTGGCATAGGCGGCGAACAGACAACCAAAAAAAAATAATGAATATGTTTAATGTTTGTGTTTAATTTAATGTGAAAACATGTAATATTTAATACGTTCTTGTTAATATGTTGTAACATATGTTGGCCGACAAAAACCCTCTAACTAAACCCTCCACGAGGGTGTCGGCTGGGCAATGGACACTGTATGCACCTCGGCTTAAAGCGGGTAATACATAGTGTCTCTTGCTCGTCTTACACCTAGGAAATGCAGTGTCCAGCTAAGGTGATGGCCAACACTACCACAACAGCACAATGTTGGGTGGAGCTGAGCCAAAGCCATGGTTAGAGGTGCCTGGCAGCAGGCATAAAATGCTATGGGGTGGTTCCCACAAACAAAAATTAGCCACTATGGGTACATTAATAATGGAACACACAAAGAACCCAACTCGGGCTGGGATATCAGCCCAAACGTCGGTGGAAGGCGTGACTGCTACCACCGGCGGGCACGGTGGGGAGAGATCCCCACTTCGTGTCGCCAGCGGTCACACCTCTGTCGTGGTTGGAGCAG
>JAWNNO010003309.1:0-19552 GCA_035044985.1 Lordiphosa fenestrarum
TTTAGTTAAGAAGTTTTGAAAAATCTTTGAGGATGATCTATTTAGATTATGGAAAAATTTTGTCAGATCATAGAAAATCTCCACCAAGTTTTCAAATGTTAATTCCTTGCCTTTCCCCCCCCATAGGTGCCGCCCCTGGTTACCGGAACCTGAACCTGTACCGAAGCCATATTTCTCATCAATTCGGTCCGAAAAAAAAACTTCCAGTTCGGATTCTATTTCTGCTCACTGATATTCATAGACAAAATTATGTTTTGGGCATTTAAGTCAACTTTTTTACTAAGTTATATGATTAAAATTCTAAAACGGAAAGTGAAGACAAAATATGAATTGCTAAACCCAGCATGATGAGCGGTTGGCTATTTAGAGACGTTGAGCGTTGAAAGTATTTAAATTGCTTTACATAAGAGCAAATTATCGCCGTATCGTCGTGGCACAGAAGCAGCAAATATGAGAATGATGCTAAGACACACACACACACACACACACACGCTCACACACAGAGCAGTAGCAGCAGTCTCAGCACTTGTCATAATATCCTGGCAACGAGAGCTTTATTTCAAAAGAGCACTCCAAATGCAATGGCTGCGCCCCCACTCCACCTACACCATGTGCCACTGCTGCCTGCCGCTGTCATGCACAAAGCATGGAAAACAAGCCAACGGAAAACCCACATAGCCGGTACAGCAAGACTTAATATCTAAAGCAATTTACAGTTATGAAAATAAGAGACATATCCGCAAAACGACAAGCACAGCAGCAGCCAACCAACAGCCACAACAACAACAACAACAACAACTATGAAAAGGACGAGGCGAAAAACTTCTGCTAACGAAGTAAGTACCCTAGAGGACACTTAAGCGTGCGACCCAGCCCAACCTGCGAAACGTCGGTCGGCATAATGTCGCCAACATTTTTCGAAATTACACACAAATGACACAATAAAAGGTGCAAAAAACGTCTGTAAAAGACCGGAAAGAAATCAAATCGTAAGTTGCAGGGGAAATCCCTCTCTCGCGCTCCCTCTCTCTCATTGAGTGGAATCGCTAGTTGGCAGCCATATTGAAATGGCTGCTGCCTGGGTGAGTATGCTCATTGGTTGTAGCCGAGGGGCGTGGCTTAGTTTCGTATTGAGTGAGATATTTTGTATTGTTCGAGAGAGGGAGAGAGAGTGCAGGCCACTGCGATTGCGCTGTGAGTGACGGGGGGGTTGTTGCTGAGGGTGGCACATCCTCGATGTGGCTAACGAAATGAGGGTTAAATCGCGTGCATAATTTAGCAGTTCATTTCATTCATTTGAGTGCAACGCTCAGAGATGTGCGCTTGCCACCGCTTGGTGTCATGTCGGCTAATGGCCTTGCCTGCCTGATAATGGTTGTCTCTTCGTGTAGTTGTGCGAGTGTGTGGGTGTGTGTGCGTGTGGTGGGTCTGTGTGTGGGCGCTGGCGCACTGGCAACATGGCAAATATCTACTGTCGTTTACCGCTACAATGACAAGCATTTATGGCAATTAACACTTTAGCTCTTTATGTGCCGCTGCCGCTGCCACTTCCGATGCTGCTGCTGCTGTTGCGACAGCGCAAAAGCTGCACCCATTTCGGATTGTTGTTGTTGCTGTTGCGGGCGCTTAATCGTGTCGGCCATTAGAGGCAGCTAACCGCAAAACAGCCACCAGCACCAGCAGCACACTTTCATTCATTTTGCCCAAAAATCTAATTGCATTTCATGCAAATCACGTTCGTTCGATTCGAGGCGCCCGCCATTTTTGGCTTGTTTCCGTTTCCGCTTTTGCGTTTAGTGCAAATTCAATATCGTGCATAATTAATTTGCAATTAGCACGTTTCTGTTTTTGTTTTCATTTCACCAGCTTCGCAGGCGGCGCGCCCCGTCTGCGATGGAAATTTTCTAATTACGTGTACCTGAATGCAAACTAGCTTTAGCCATCCCCCATCCAACCCCCGGGCCGGGGGCATGTTGCTTTTGGTCGTTTTTGGACATTGGCCGTCGGCATTTTGCACGTGCGTTGATGCTGCTGATGGCCTGCGAAATGGGTTGGCATATGAAATGAGCTGCAAATTGATGGAGGAATTAGCGCAGCATATTTAATTTGGGGGTAGGCATGGCGAGCAACTGTTTACCCATCGGATGGTGGCAGAAAGTGATTACAAAATGGGTGACGGCTTCAGCAAATCTGATTTCAGAATTTTGACAATTTTGGATATTGGATGCTCAGCGAACTTTGTCTAGGTCAAAGATTTGTTTAACGGAGCTGCAGGTTCGGTTTAGGTTTCACTAGGACTACTTTTCTGACACTCCTTTTATATGAAAGCTATACTATATAGATGTCCGATTTCGACCAAACTTAGTGGAATGATGCGAAAGCATAGCCAACTAAGAAATACAAACTTTGGAGGCATTTCTTTGTGAAAACATAAAAGTTTTTCTCACTAGAACTATTTTCTCGACCGATCATTCATATGACAGCTATAACCTATAGTCATCCGATTTTGACAAAACTTTGAAGAATTGTGTGAAAGCTTATAAAATAAATATATAGTATGCTAATTTTAAAGAGGTTTACATTGAAAACAAAAAAGTTTTTCTTACTAAGACAATTTTTCTAATCTTACTTTTCTATGGTAGGTCTAATCTTACTTTTCTATGGTAGGTATACTATCTAGACATCCGATTTTAACCAAACTTGGCAGAATAATGGAGAAGCATAGCAAACTAGCTAATACGGAGTTTGGAGACGTTTGCATTGAAAACTAAAAAGTTTTCTAACTAGAATTAGGATTTCGACTGATCGTTCCTTTAACAGCCGGTTCCGACAAATGTGCAGCGTATTTGTAATAGAAGAAATCGTGCAAAGTTTGGTAGCGATAGCTTTAAAACTGACGTAGAAGATAGCATAGAAACAGACGGACGGGAAGACGGACAAGGCTAAATCAACTTTATGTGGTCGGAAATGCTTCCTTCTATGCGTTACAAACATCTGAACAATTTTAATATACAATCTGCAGGGGTATTATAAAAATGGAAAAAGTTACAGTTTGTTTGATGGGATGGTGTTTTCTATTTAAGAATGTTTCGTTCTTAATTCAGCTGCTTCAATCCCTTTCAATCCCAAATCTCTGGCAAGTTTTTTTTTTGAGCGCACTTTTGTTTGCGTTCTGTCATGTGAGTCTTCAGTCTTCAAACGCTTGCATCCACAAGATTCCAAACACTGAACCCACTATCGATTATTTGACGCTCGACATGCTCCCCTCGCTAAGAGATACTTGCTTTTCTCCTGAAACAGATCTAGTGAGAGCTACAGCCTCAGCCACAGCCCCAAAAACTCATTTCTTTTGCATGATCGAAGAACCATAGCTCTTAAGCAATTACTTGAGGATTAAGGCCAGTTACTCCTCGATCTCTCCTTAAATCTGTTCGGACTTTCGAAGGTAAGTCAGTACGAAGAGTGGACAAATTTCGCCCCTAGTCTCAAGCCTTTAAACCGTTCTTGAGTATAAAATCCTGCACTGCTGTTAAATCTGCCAGAAAAAATTGGATTTTTTCCCCAACTTTCGAAGGTAAGACAGTCAGCAAAATGCACTTCATTTTAATCTATCACAACTATTAAGGCCCTTCCTTGATGACATCGTTGCGACTTAATCATAAATCTGCTTGGGAAGTCATATTTTCGGAATTTTGAAGCTGCGGCAAATCCGAAATGACGTAAAAAACTTTATTGCGTTCAAGAATAACATTTAATTCCACCGAATCTTAAACCTTAGAGCACGGACTTCAGCATAACATTCAGAATATTCTTAAATCAGTTTGGAAATTTTTTTGTGTCTCCGCAAGGTGCGGAAGCACCATCCTTCACCACTAAATTTAGATATTCAATACTATTTTGTGTAACTTTAGGTTGTGTCCATTGAGATTGAACTCATTTGAAAGGATTAGTTCTGGTGTTTAAGAGTAATAAACATGAACTCTACTTGGTCTAGGAAATCCTTCAAATAATGATTATAAAAAGCTTGGTCAAAGCTCACAAAAAGTGTATTTTGCTAGAACTTGTAACTCCAATATTTGATGTGACTTTTCAACAATTTCGAGATTTAATTCCTACAAAAGAGTTGAATAGGACATAATGATTACACTTCAAAAGCCGTGATCCTGGCTATTTAGAATGAGTTTGAAGATGACACAAAAGTATAAAGAGTATAACGCCACGTAAAGGAAACGGCAAAGAGGGAATGCGCATTCTATGACAGGCATTTTACGAGTTCGGTGGACAATTGCAAATGAAACACAGGGATCAGATGTTTTTCAATGGTTGCAGCTTCAAAAATCCGAGATTGATAATTACTTTTGTGGGGGACATGATTTTAAGATACCAAAATTACCTCTCAAGACTCGCCCGAACCGTTTGGACTTCAGTTCGTTGCAGCATTTTCGAAGGGTTGCTCCTTTGATTTGTGGTTCGACTTGTCAGCTGGAAATAGCTGTGCGGTAGCGGTTTGGTTCAGTTCGGTTCCACTTTAAAGCTAGACTAGGAACATCGACAATTCTGTTTGCTATCCCAATTTCTTCACTTAGGCGAAGTCTTAAGATGCCTTGCCAAGTAATGATCGGGCTATAGAAACTTAAATCATATTTATTATTTGATAATAATAGTCTAGACAATGACAAAGTTGACTAATGAAATTGGGATACTGATGGGTTCAAAAAATTAAGAAAAAAAGAAAAAAACTACATCGGTTTGTTCAAAGATTAGAGAAGTAAATCGGCAATAATAACAGAAGTGTGCTTTGATATCTGACAACTAACAGTGCGCTTAGCAAAAATTTGGAGTATTCATTTTGCTGCCAAATCCTTTAATGTAGTTTCAGCCCATCCATTATAAACATATATTTAAATCAAAATGTGATTAAAAATATCTAATGACCTTATACATCTGTTAGCCATACATTCCAATGCCAAAGAATAAATCCCCCCCACTGCACACTCCACCCTCCGCTCGGTCTGACTAATTTATGTATTAACTTTGAACGCTCATTAGTTTAATTAGTCAAACAAATTAACGTGGGGCTCACGGCAAGTGGAGGGCAAACAACAAAATGGCCGAATCAACAGAAGAGAGCGAGAAGGTCGAGTGCAGCCAACTCGCTCGCACTCGCCTGTCCCTTAGCCAGAGTAAATATAAACCAAATTCGCATAGTTCAGGCGCAAAAGCTGAAGCAATTAAGAGGGCGCGAATTAACAAATGTTATAAATAAATGGGAAATAATTGAATTAGCGCATAATTATGCAGATGACCGCACTCGTAAATGGTAATTGCATTTGGTTGCGAGGTCAGCTTTGGCCGGGTGTCCAATTATCGATTTTCCCTTTTAATTAGCTGCAAATCTGGCGCAGCCTGTTGAAAGCCAAGGGCGGAGAAGAGGACGGCGGCCATTGCATGCACTATTTATTTTAACAAGAGCTACTCATTTAATACTTATTTTCACTAATTAAATGGCGGGGCGAGAGAGAGCGACGAGGCACACATGCGACAGCAATTTTCCGCTTTTCCGCAGCACAAAAAGTTTGATGTCTATGTAAACAGCGGCTTTGTCTGTGTGTGCGTGTATGTCTGGCGAATGGCCAATTTACATATATATATATATCAACTTGTATGTATACATACTGCCATATTCCGTATACGACGACTGTTTGAGCGCACTTAAATAATGAATAATGACGAGACAAGCAATTAAAATAATTTGCGGTTTTACCGTGCGTATGCGCATCATTTAATTTTGCATGTAACAAAGTTAAGCACTTATTACACGGAGAGAATTTTTGGACACTCTTTTCGGACTCTTTTAACCAGAATTATTTATATACTGAAACGTTTAAGAAAAATGAAAGCTCAAACTGACAAAACAGTTGCTTCGTTTTCAAAAATTTACATTTCAATCTATGAATGTTCTCTAAAAATAATTTTAATGAAGCTTTTTTTTAGACATCGGGTCTTAAGTAAAATCTAATATTTAGTAGTACAAACTTAGCAACATATATGGGATTTTTCAAATCCTTAATTTTTTTTGGGTGTATGGCATATTTACATATCTCCGATCTACACAGAGCAAAAAACCCTGTTCAAAAATTAAGTAGGAACAAGATGTTCTCTAACATTTCTGGGAACAAATTTTCCAAATTATTAAACTCATGTCAACCACCGCACTGAAAAGTTTAAGTTACAAATTAAGATGCGCGTCTAAACATGTGTGTGAAATAGCTCAGTGAGCTAACAAGTCGCCATCATTGAGTTCAAAAGATCAGCAGATTGAATCCAGACAAAACCGAAGCCAATTTTTTCTTTCTTTCTAACCAATTCAGGTAAGGTTAGATGTGGCTGCTGTATTCCTGATTTTGAGGAATAAGGGGCGGTGAACTTTCCATACGTTTAAATAAGATTCATCCGAATGTGAAGTCCATTTATAGCCACGCACCAAACTCTATTACCCAGTTGAGTTTAAAATGTTCTCAAAATCGGAACATTTCAAAAATTCTACTATAATAAAAGTAAGATAACCCGTTCATGGCCTGTTTTGGTAATGATTGCGCTTTTATACAGGTCAAATTTTCAAAGTTTTCCATTTGTGTAAACACAAATTTGAAATTTCAGAAAGCATAGCCCATTGCCGCCAATTTGACCTATTTTGGAATATATCAGTAAGTATCATCTGAAGTTAGAAACTTAAAGAGTATCATACACTGACAGGTACAGCAAATGCATTCTAGATCTAATTCAAAATCGAAATTCTTTTCTAAGATGGTTGTTCATCTACAAAAAGCTCTATGGTTTTGGTTATTCTACACAGTAAAAGGTATGTAGTTACCTTTCAAGATATTAATGAATTGACATAAAATATCATAAATGACCAATATCAATGGTTTCAAACCAATTTTACTGTGACTGACGAATCATTAAACGAAAATTTAAAGAACAAGCCCAATTAAGTTAAAATGCCAAGAGAATGACAGCAGGTTCACAATTCCTGATGCATTGCAGTTGAGATTTCCTTATAGCTTTACGATTTTGTAAATTTTATTATGTATTATTTATCTAGCGACCTTTTTATTGTTTAAGGTTTTAATGTTTTAAGGTTTTCGCTGGCTCGAGCTCCAAAAAATTGCTTTTACAACTGTGAACAGCATGTGAATTGTACACCAAAAATAGCTAGTGGCCTATACAGTGTTGTTTCACAATCTTTCTGGTCCCATCTTCAGTAGGCTTTTGCTACTGACTGCCGTTTCCCGATTCATCGCTTTAAGATGGCAAAAAGCAAGGAAAGCAAAAAAAAACGTCTCCTTTTGGCGTCATGCTTAAGCTTTGAGCCTAAAGCTTTGAAGACAGGTTTTACACGGTAAATCAAACTTAATGATGAATCGTATGCTTATAGGAAAGAGCGGTAGTGGTGTCGCTTGGCCCGCTGCACCTATTATTCTACTAACGAAAGCATTTTAAAAAATATCATTCATCTTGTAAGTCCAGTTTTTTGTTATCTACATCACGATTTATCGAAAAGATGTTTGTTTTCAGTGAAAAGCTGATCTTCGGTTTTGTTTACATTGTAAAAGAAAACTGGCTGGTAATTAAATGGAATTAGATGATGCATTCCTAATTTTCTTTTATGTTACAGTTTTTGCTTGATTGAATGTAGCTTGCGGAATGATAGTTTGCTTAATATAATTTATTTCATTAAGAACTAGTTCCAATAGCAGAAGAGCTCTTAACCAGGCCAAAAGTGTTCTTATTCGATGTATATATATTGGGGTTAATTAAAGTGGACAATTTGTCGAAGTGCTAACGCTATATTCAAGTTCCCCCTACCAAAGCTTCGGTGGCTTTTATGTGGCCTCTGGTGTCCATGCAAACCTCCGTTTCGCCAGATGTAGCTACTTGCTACGGATGCAGGTGCATTCAAATTGGATGCAACTTGACTTAAGTGAGAAAGCTTGAAGCTTTCTAGCGAACTTAGAGCTGGCTGTGAAATATTAATGTTCAAATTCATAAAGGGGATTGCGTGGTTACTTGAAAATTTCAACATTTGTACGTTTCGTTAACAAAACCAAAGAGCGTGACGTCTCTCAAGTAGATTTGTAATTTATATGGCGAACTTTCCACTGTGTACTTAGCATGCCATCTAAACTTTTCTAACATATTTTCCTACATTTTTTAAGCCAAGTCTTGCATTATATCTTAGTTCGGAAAGGAAACAGACCTCTGTACAGCATTGTTCTAAAACAGAAAGGCATTTCGTGGTAAAGTTTCGATTCTTTTGAATAACCTTTAATCTTAGGGCTGCTATTTAAAACAATCTTCTATTGGACAATTCTTTTATTGGAAGTTCATTTGCGCCCGGGCAAGCAGACCGACTTATTTATACTTTATGTATGCCTGCCTGTTAATTACATTTCAACAAAATCCAATTCAAAAAATAGTTCAATTTATTTGATGTGTTTTTTTTTTCCAAGTGTTTGAGCAGTGCACATCCCCTCACGCATACTAATACCAGTCCACTTATACTCATCCATGGACCAATTAAAACGAGTGCCTGAAGTATTCGTGTTGGTTGGCGAGCATTTTAACATAACAAGCTGCTCATTAAGTCTTTTTGCCTCCCACTCAACTTTTGTGGTTAATTATAGAAAAGCGACGCCGAACAGCGTTAACGAGCAGCTGAGAAAATCTGAAGGAATCTTCCATTTCCACTTTTGCAGCTCTCCTGGCCGTTGAAGTTCATTAAGCAGCGCACATTCTGGCCCGTCCCGGCGTCCACTTAACGATGTCACTTATACGCCCCATTGTGCGCTCAAACCCAAAACCGGGGGGGTCCCACCGGTACCCATACACCCTCCAAAGGGGGGAGGCGGGGCCGCTGCTGTGATGCGTATAAACCGCAAATTGGATGCGATATTAAATTGTCTGTGCCAAAGCGAATATAAATTTTTGTTCAATTTAAAACATTTTCCAAGAGTCACCCAGAGAGAGAGAGAGAGAGAGCGAGCGAGCAAGCGCAGGAGCCTGCGAGTGAGCGAGAGTAGCCATCGGTAGGCCATCTCTCTTGCACACCCTTGAGTTTTATATAGCCGCATGCCATAAGCTACGTTTTGGTACAAAAAGTGTCACGTCAGGCAGGATTTTTTCTCATAAACAAGCCAACTAATTAGCAACCTAATTAGAAATACACAAACAACAAAATTCCCCTGAAATTCAATTAAGCTTGCATGGCATTGGCTAACCGGTTGTCCCTCTCCTGCCTGTGCTCTTCGAAAAAAGCACCAAGCATTCATGCATATATGACTAAGAACCACCCAGGCATACGCAAGCCAAAGGAAGCCGTACAAAAATACACCCAGAGATCCATTCGAAAGTCAGCCAGGCGCAAAGGCAAACAAAAATTGCGCTAAATAATATGACAATTACTCACATCCTTCTGTTACGCCGAAAACACAGTCTTTTGTTGGCTGGCCATTACGGCTGAGTGAAGAACTATGTAGAAACAGAGCAGGCTCTGCTCCCGAACTCTGCTTACTGTGGCTAAGTCTGGGGACAGACCATTACATTTGCTAACGAGAGCCAAGAAAATTAAATCATTAGTTGCTGGCAGAGATTACAAAAAGGCGGAGCCACGGCACTCAAAAACTCACTCAACCCGGGGGCGTGTATGAGAGTGAGAGTGAAAGAGCGAGCGAGGGAGAGCCACCACCGACGACAACAGATTTGTACGTTGCCCGTTTAGTTGACAGCCTCAGCATCTGTTGGATTAACCCTCAAACTCTGCTCACACAGCATTACGGTTTTAGCGCTGGTGGAGCGAGCGCGCGCGCGGATTACGCTCTCAGGATAATATCAGATATTGGGAGATACGTGTGCCGGCAGCATCAGTGACAGTCGATTGGCTGCCATCAAGGTGACAACAACATATCGCGGAGTGCTTCATCTGGTGGAACATAAAGTGAACGAACCTCAAGTGAAAGATATAAAAGATGGTGATGTTGCAATCGCCAGCGCAAAAGTCCAGCGAAAGCGTTGGCTCACAACCCACGGCAGTCGGTGGCCTGATGAGTCCCCACTCCCAGCCCGACTCACCCAAATCGAATACCTCGCCGGAATTGGGCCAGAATGTGGCTAGTGAAAGTGTCGCCGCCAACACCACACCGCCCAAGATACCCAAGTTCATCATCAATGCCAATGGGCAGGCGGCGGCCATTGAGCGTCTCAAGCAAATGAGCAGCGAATCGGGTTTACTCAGTCGCCTAAGTCCCACCCAGGAGGAGTCTGTGGACAAGGACAAGCCTAATCACAACAATAACAACATTAGCTTAACCAACCACAACAACAACAACAATCCGCGCCGATCCCAATCTCCTCCGGGCACAGCTGGTTTTCCCCTACCCGCTCAGCAGCGTAAGCTACTCGAGCTGAATGCAGTACGTCAGTTGGCACGACCGGAGCCCATGCAGCATCCACATGCGGCACTATTGCAACAACATCCTCACCTGCTGCAGAATCCACAATTCCTGGCGGCGGCCCAGCATATGCAGCATCATCATCATCATCACCATCATCCCCACCATTCACATCCTCATCCGGCGGCGGTGTTCCACTTGAGGGCTCCAGCAGCTGGCCTACCCGGCAGTGCCACCAGTACCAGCACTGCTCCGCCCTCACCTGCCACCTCGCCACTCTCACCGCCCACATCACCCACAACGCATTCCGAACAGCAACTGAGCTCACCAGCAAATCCATCACCACAATCGGTACCACCAACTGCTCCAGCTCCTGCTCCAGCTCAACTTCCCCCTGGCATCAGTCCGTTGTCCGCCAATGATATGGATCTGGAACGCATTAAACTGGTGGCAGCGGTGGCGGCACGCTCTAATCCCCATCCCCCCAGCACCCCAGCAGCAAGTACATCAGCCGCAGCGGCCTCCAACTCTGCTTCGGCATCCACCTCCGCCTCACCGGCTGGCCGGGATTTGAGTGACTATGGCTTCAGAATACAACTGGGCGGATTGGCGGCAGCGGCGGCTGCTGCGGCGGCCACTTCGCGACAAATTGCGGCCGCTAATTATGCAAGAAGCGATACCAGCGAGGAACTGAATGTGGATGGGAATGATGAGGATAGCAATGATGGTTCGCATAGCACACCGTCGGTAAGTGGAACAATTGAACATGGGAATCTGGTGGGGGAATTGGTGCTATCGATTAATTAAAGTAGTTTGATTTAGTTTCTTTTTCTACTCTGTACCAGAGTAAATTAAGTTAGTGCAGAGGGAGCCAGATGGGCATACACTTTCTTACTTGTTTTTGGCCAAAAATGTACTCAATAATAGACGGGATTTACACGATGAAGCAAACTTCCTGAAGTTCATGAATAAAGCAGAAAATTCAGGGTGAAATTACTAGAAATTTTAAACGAAAGGTATAGAATCTTATCCGATTCTTCCTCCTACTGCAAAATCATCATTAACGACTAAGCTGAACGAGAACTTATGGTAATTGCACTTACAAGCAAGTACTATATGGAATATGAATTAAGTAAACCTAGAGTGTCAAATCATTAAAGTAAACAGGGAATGGTCAAAACGTTTGCTTAAGCTTCAATTGATTGAATACTGAAATGCTTTTAGATCTGTGATTCATATTTGAACCATACCTTTGTTTTGGTCGGATGTATTGAGTGACATTGGAAGCTTTTGTCATGAGAAGTTGAATCCGCTTGCTCATTGTCAAATGTTCAAACAAAAATAATCGGAAAAATCAGCTTCATCAGCATCATTTCCATAAAGCAAAAGGAACTTAAAGAAACTTAAACTTATGTGAAACTTAAAGCAAAGTGTAGAAGTATATAAGTAGGCTCTGAGGTGAGTGACCAACTTATATATGTGTTAAGTGCAAGAGTTCCAGATTGTATCTCCAGTCGAGGAGGTAAAATTAATAAAAATGATTTATTCCTTGCCCTCTGATTCTGTAAAAACTATTCATAGAACTTAGCCCTAAAAAGCAGAGTTAAGTGCAGGTTGTAAAGAGTGATTAACCTGCCAATTTTAAAAAATTTCTTAATTATTGGAGCAAAATGCCTTTATTAAATATCAATTTGTTCTTAAAAACAAGAAAGAAAGTCGGTCAAGCCCGACTATAACATACTCTGTACCAAGAAAATTTGTCTTTTGATCATAACTCGAAAACCGTTCATCCGATCTTCTTCATTTCTTTGGCGGATCGATAAGTTATCCTAATAACAAAATATGTCCAGAAGGAACAAGCCATCTATCTTCAAAACTGTGGGAGATATGACGTTTTTTCTAAATTGCGGGGGCGGGAGGGGGCGTGGCCAAAATTGAAAATAAACTTGATCTGCCTGCAGACATAAGAAGCATATGTCCCATACATGTCAAACCTCTATCTCTTACCATCTCTGAGATCTGTGCGTTCATACGGACAGACAGACAGACGGACGGACGGACGGACAGACGGACGGACGGACATGGCTATATCGACTCCGCTGTTGATGTTGATCTAGAATATATATACTTTATGGGGTCGGAGATGCTTCCATCTGCCTGTTACATACTTTTGCACAAACTTATAATACTCTATGTACCTACGGTACAGAGTATAACAAGTAAGGGCGCTGTAGTCGAGTTTCCCGAACACAAAATACCCTGTTCATTTGTTTTCATTTATTTCTTTGTGACAAAATGTCATCCTAAATGTAGGCAACACTTTTGGTAGTCTTGGCCAACAACTGGGTGGGGGTTGTGCTCTTCCTGTTTCGCTTATAACTCCGGTGTTTTTTGTCCGATCTGATTGTACTTTTCAGAATAGATAGATATTGGGCCTAGCTTGATGCATACTAAACCACGAGGCTCTAACTTGAAAATTGTGGATCTGACGGTTGTTTAGGTCTAGAATTTCTAGAGGAGGTCTTGGTTTTTTGGGGATAAAAAGGGGACGGATGGGAATTTTCCAAATCTGAAACAAACTTGATCTGCGTACAGCATAAATCTACCTTCGTGCAAAAATTTGTGGCTCTATCTCTTATAGTCTCTGAGATCGACGCGTTCATACAGACAGACAGACGGACAGACGGACGGACGGACGGACGGACAGACGGACAGACGGACATGGCTATATCGACTCTGCTGTTCATGCTGATCAAGAATATATACTTTATGGGGTCGGAAAATTTTCCTTCTCCCTGTTACATACATTCGCACAACTTCATGATCCCCCTTTTCCCATTTTCAATGGGAACAGGGTATAAAAAGAGGAAAGTTGACGTTAACTTTAAGTTTGTGTACCCTTGCATCACATTTTTATACTCTGTACCGAAGGTACATAGAGTATTATAAGTTTGTGCAAAAGTATGTAACATCCAGAAGGAAGCATCTCCGACCCCATAAAGTATATATATTCTTGATCAGCATCAACAGCCAAGTCGATATAGCCATGTCCGTCTGTCCGTCTGTCTGTCCGTATGAACGCACAGATCTCAGAGATGGTAAGAGATAGAGGTTTGACGTGTATGGGACATATGCTTCTTATGTCTGCAGGCAGATCAAGTTTATTTTCATTTTTGGCCACGCCCCCTCCCGCCCCCGCAATTTAGAAAAAACGTCATATCTCCCACAGTTTTGAAGATAGATGGCTTGTTCCTTCTGGACATATTTAGTTATTAGGATAACTTATCGATCCGCCAAAGAAATGAAGAAAATCGGATGAACGGTTTTCGAGTTATGATCAACGGACAAATTTTCTTGGTATAGAGTATGTTATAGTCGGGCTTGACCGCTTTCTTTCTTGTTCTAACTAATTTGAACGACATTTCCACTGAAAACCAACAAGTTTTTCTCACCAAGACTACTTTTCTGACTCTACTTTTGTATGACAGCTATACTATATAGATGTCCGGTATCGACTAAACTTAGTGGAATCATGGAAAAGCATAGGAAACTTAGAAATACAAAGTGTGGAGGCGTTTTCTTTGAAAACAAACATGTTTTTCTCACTATAACAAGTTTCTCGACCGGTTATTCCTATGGCAGCTATAACCAAGCCATCCGATTTTGACAAAACTTTGAAGAGTTATGTGAAAGCTTATAAAATAAATATAAGCCAATTTTAAAGAGGTTTACACTAGAAACAAAAAAGTTTTTCTTACTAAGACTATTTTTCTAACCTTACTTTTCTATGGCAGGTAAACCATATAGATATCAGATTTCGACCAAATTTTTCAGAATCATTGAAAAGCATTGAAAACTAGTAAATACAGAGTTTGGAGAGGTTTGCATTAAAAACAAAAAAGCTTTTGTTACTAGAATTAGTTTTTCAACCTATGCCAGCTATATGTTATAGTCATCCGATCCGGTCGGTTCCGACAAATATGCTGCTTATTTGTACTAGAAGACTTCTTGCAAAGTTTGGTTGCAATAGCATAGACACAGACGGACGGACAAGGCAAAATCGTCTTCGAAAAATATAATCAAAATGGTTTCTAGCTTCTTCCTTTTGTGAATCATTCAGCTAACTTGATATTAAGTATTTATAATCTTTAATCGGCTTGCAGGTGCGAATTAAACTTAAACAATGGTCGAGTTGCGTATACTTAAGGTTCAAGCTCTTTGGCCCAAGGTTACTGAATAAATATAAGATTCTTTCTTTTGATGTCGAGTAATTGATCGACTATGCTAGATCACAAGACAAAAGAAGTTTGATGGTAAAAAGCCATTAGAGTTGTAGCCTTAAGCCGTTTACATCGATAGGATATTAAACTGTCTTAAATGTTTATTTCCGCAGGATACTTTTCTGCAGATTCCGAAATCCTGTAGCGCTAAAGCAAACAGATGACCAAAATGATTGTTAAACCGAAGTAAATCTTAAGGTTCAAAACAGGTTCAGGTTAAGCTGTGTTGGCAAACAAAGTTCGGATCAACTTTAAAAAGCCGGAATATCCGGTTAAAGCACAAATGCTTCACTGGGTAGCTTTTTTACTTACGTTTCTAAACCTCTATCAGGTTATAAAACAAAAATACAATAAGCAACAGGTAACTAGGTATTTAAATGTCTAGAGTTTTCATGGCCCGGAACAGATTCTGGGTCCGAAATTAACTCATTCATGGTTTCGGAGCTTAACATCGAATCGGAACGGCTTAGTTTGAGAATCTGTTTCGGTTATAACTACATCAAAGCTGGCGCCAATGGCTAGTCAAGGTGACCGGGTGTGTATGTTTTATAAAGAAAAAACTTTTCCAACAAGCCACACAGTCTGAATACAGTCCATATTTCATTCAGTACTAAGATGTAGAACTGCAGGGATATATTTATCGGTGCAAGGGACTCGTTTTGATATTTTGCTTTTCTTACTTCCCGATGTCTTAATATGCTTAAATATAGATATTATTTCATTAACAAATCAACAATTGATAATATTAGTTTCCATGCTTTTGGGATGTAGAAGAATTCAAATAAATTGTACCTTTTCCAAGAGATTTTTAAACATTTCATCCCAAAAACTAAAACTTTCAATTCAATTCTCTCTTCTTTCCATCCGCAGGTCTGTCCAGTGGATCTGACACGGTCTGTGCCCACGAATGCCAACAATAACGCCAGCTGTGCATCAACTAGTGCCTCTAGTGATAGAGAGGCAGCCACCAAACGATTGGCGTTTTCAGTAGAAAACATTTTGGATCCCAATAAGTTTACGGGCAACAAAATACCCGTGTCTGTGCCGTTTGGACATCCACGTCAATGGAGCTATGACCGCGATGAGGAAATGCACGAACGATTGGATGATGATCAAAGTGAGGATATGTCTGGTGAGTTTTTCCACAATCAATAGAATCGCATGGCACAGACAAGTCAGGAACAAACGCACCTGCTGGGAGTTTGCTTTGTTGCTACTTTTCCCCATCCATCTGTTTTGGCTGTCTGCCCACTTGTTTTCTCTGTATTTTTTCTACCACTGCAGGGCATTGTCTTGGTGTGGGTGAGTGGATGGCTGGGAATGTTATATTTATGCTGGCGCTTGTAACGTTTCCGGGTATGTTTTGATTTTGCATTTGCCTTTTTTCCGTACCTGACTTCCCTTTCTGCATAGAAAGTTGCCATTTTGAAGGCACCGAGATTTTGTGTTGCCTGCTTTCAGGCGCAAGTCACGTAGTTCAACACACATGGCTGAGTGTGTGTGTGTGTGGGCGTAAGTTCTGAAAGCATTTATGCTTTTTTTTTGAGGAATATGAGGTACATCATCTTATTTAGACCAACTCGTCAGTAGAAATGCTTTTAATCGATTGATTGATGTTTTAATTGGAGAAGAGGCACTGCCAGCTAGAAAGTTACATTTACATTTTTTTTTTCCAACATTCAGCATTCCGTTTTGTTTCTTTTTGTTTGCAAGCTAAAAATTTTGGTACAAAATTAATTGATTTTCATGCTCGGCTCGTCGCAAAAGAAATTGCTCAAATAAAAATTTGCAAATTTGATTGAAGTTGTTGGGCTACAAAAGGGAAGGAGGGGCGTCGGTCACTGACGCTAAGCTTCCACAAAACCAACGTTTGGGGTAGGTGGAGCTTAAGTTTGGAAGTGGTTGTGTTGAAACGCTGCTCATGATCTGATTATGAGAAGAGCTGGGAACGTTGCTTTAATTGGTAATGGAACTGTGATTATAAATAAGCAGAGCAAAGGCAAGTCCTTAGCGCTGGCGGAACGGCGATGGGTATCTCTGCATATTAAAATTAAATTATGATGAGTTATTCCTTATATTTTGAACTTAAAGTTTTACTAGCACTAGCAAATTTTAAATAATTGCGACTTTAGATTTACTTATATATGTTGAAAGCCGATTGCACTAGTTCTAGATAGCACTACAGTAGTTTTCTGGAGCTACTTTATAAAAGCTTGAAATCAAGGGAACATCTAAATAGTTTTGGATCATTCAAAGAGCGCTCTCTGTGTGATCACCGAATCAGGGAAAGAAGTGTTTAATAACCATCCCTGATGTTAATTAACAGAGCATTAATTTAAATGTTAACACATTTACATTATGTTAACAGACACCGCCTAGTTTGCTGCTGACAATTTTAAATCAATCGAGAGGGTCTTCGGTATACCCTGTAGTCTGTGGAATTAATGTATAATGTTAAATTTACAGAGCATTAACATTAATGTAAACATATCAACTTAATGTTGTGAAATGTATGCAATGTGTCTTATAAACTTTAAAACTCTGCAATTTATTTTGCTATTTTTACTGAAAGTCTGTGCGTTTATAGATATTGTGATTATTATCGAGAGTTGTGCGTATAGACAATAGGAGTCTTCACATATAAATTGGCTCTAAAAGTCTCTCTCGTCTGTTGTTGCTGATAAAGGATAAATACTTCATGATATTGGAGATGCTTTACATACACTTCCACGACTTTCCAATACACTCCACACTCAGAAAATCCCTAAGAACTTTGTGCTTGAAATAAGTACAAATGTTGTCAATAGTACGTTAAGCATGAAAATACTTGATTCAAGTACAAAATTATTATTTCAAGTAGGATATTTCCAGTCGGTAAATAATTGCTTTTAGATTGTTTCGGCATAAATTAAGTACATTTCGAGTTAAAATAAAATCTTTATGATCATACTTTTAGGTTGTTATGGTCTTAACTCAAGCCTGATTAACACTCAAAACAACTACTAAAAATCATTCTAAACTTTAGTAATTTCTAATGTCAACCCAATAAGAGGAGGTCTTTAAACACGTACAAAATGTTCTTGGTTTGAGCCCATAAAATTCTAAAGCTATTCCCAATTGGTTCTAAAACGAGGTCTATGTTTTGACGAAAATTTGTGCGGAAATATCCTGAGTTAACCAAAGACTAAGTCAGGAAGGTCAGAAATTTGGCATCACTTGAAAACTAAAGTGTTAGAACCAATTGGGAACTTGAAGAACATATTCGCTTAAAAACTATTTGTGTTGTCGGTTACTTTCTTTTTGGAGCTGTTGTATATTTTGTAAGCAATTTGACATATTTTGTACTTGAACTACGAAGTCGCTTTTCTTGAATTTTTGATCTTACTGTAGGTACAAAATATTCTAGATTCAAAAATAATTTAGAATGTTTCGTTACGATGAATCGTTGACTCAGATCGGAGTCTGACTTTAACTGACTTTAAGCACAACTCGGGGTAGGGCTCTTTTTTTTAATCGCTCGTAATAGAAATCTCTTTCTTATACTCTGTTCCGTAGGTACATAGAGGATAATAAGTTTGTGCAAAAGTATGTAACATCCAGAAGGAAGCATTTTGCACCCTATAAAGTATATATTTTCTTGATCAGCATGAACAGCCGAGTCAATATAGCCATGTCCGTCTAACCGTCTGTCCGTCTGTCTGTCCGTATGAGCGCACAGATCTCAGATATGGTAAGAGATAGAGGTTTGACATGTATGGGACATATGCTTCTTATGTCTGCAGGCAGATCAAGTTTATTTTCAATTTGGCCACGCCCCCTTCCGCCCCCTCCCGCTCCCACAATTTAGAAAAAACGTCATATCTTCCACAGTTTTAAAGATAGTTGGTTTGTTTCTTCTGGACATATTTAGTTAGCAGGATAACTTATCGATCCGCCAAAGAAATGGAGAAGATCGGATTAACAGTTTTCGAGTTATGTTCAAAAGACTGTTCGCTGCTGCAGCGCAGTAGCAGCGCTGCTTTCAGCTGCTACTGCAGCATCAAAATGTACGCTGAGCGTATAATTTCGTTGATACAGAGTATGTTATAGTCGTGCTTGACCGTCTTTTCTTGATTGATTTCTAAATCTTGGATGGGATATAAAAATTTTCAATAAATGTTAGCAGAAGGTATCTTACACAGCATTCGATAGCCAATCTTACTCTTTGTTCAGTTCCTTTTCAGCAATCGAGATTGTCATAAGCTACCAATTGACAATCACTGCATTCATTAGACAAAGTCGCCAATTATATATCATTATTATATAGATACGATGGCCCGGCGAACTTCGTACCGCCTGACAATAATTAACAGTAGTGGGTTAACTTAATAAAATAAGTACAAAATTTATTAAATTCAACTACATATATGTGTTCGAGAGGTACCCGAAAGAGATGACCGATTTGGACCATATTTGTTATCAGCCTTCCTCTATTCATGACGAATGTCTTTATAAAGTTTCATCCAAATCGGTTAAGTTTAGGTCAAGTTTCGTGCAAAAAAGCCGTGGATGGTAAATTACGCGATCCCTGTGTGACCTACCAGAATCAGCTATATATATAAACCACCTACGCTGTTACTACTACACTCACACGAAATTTCATCGAAATCGGTTCAGGCGTTTGGGAGGAGTGAGGTTACAAAGCCATGTACGGAAGAATTTTATATATTAAGATATAGATATTATATATATATAGATTCATAGATTTTTGTAGGTTCGGTACGCTTCAGCTCTACCACATAGAGCTATCTGTCACATAAAACCACAAATAGCAGAGCAAAA
>JAWNNO010003310.1:0-58715 GCA_035044985.1 Lordiphosa fenestrarum
CTATGGCTCACAGCTCAGGAGCCGATAGCTGTGGCTCACGAGCCGAGAGCCAGTTGTTGGCTCACGAGCCGAGAGCTGTGGCTCACAGCTCAGAGCCGTGTGCTGTGGCTCACGAGCCGAGAGCCGGTTGATGGCTCACAGCTCCCGAGCTGTGGCTCTTAGCTCTGAGCCAAGAGCCGAGAGCTATGAGCTGAGAGCAAGAGCTGGCTCTTGAGAGCTGCGAGCAAAGAGCAATTCCGAACCCTGATACTAACACAACAAATTCCCTAGCTTAGATTATCTAGTCACTTTTCACTTACGTTCCACACTAAAGTGAAAAGTAGTGAAGAAAGCTAAAGTAATTACTTCACAACTGGATACAGGCCTTAAGACTTTAAAGTGTACTATGAAAAGTTAGAAAAATGTCTGAGTTTATTTGATCATATCGCTTCTGCTTTTCGAATTGAATCCACTTGGCATTGACTGTGCACCACTTCTATAAGTCGAGTTCCTTTTGCAAAATTTTTGTTAATTTATAGTAATTATTCAGCAAGTCTTTTCAAGGCCAAAGAACACCGGCTGGAGCTGCAAACTGATATCAAAGTCTTTGACAAGCCTTGGCAATCCGCTTTCAAGCTACCGCATCACATCGCTGATTCCCCAAAATATGTTTGTTTCAGTCAACACGATTCACAAGCAAATGTTCCTCAGCCGCGAAAGTTTTTTAAAAACAAAGAAATTAAACTCATCAGATTTGATTAGAGCTTATTCATTTCGCGTGAAACTGTCGTAGGAAAACCATAAGTTTAAAATTTCATGGCAGAGTGTTATAGTGCTAGCTCCCAGAAATTTTACTGATAAATCCACTTCAGTGGTATTAAGTATTTCTATGTTGATAAGTGTGACGATTACAAAGCAAACAAGATTTGCAAAAGTAAAGAGTAACATTTATTACAAGTGGTAAGAAAATTTAAGTACAAAATCGTTTTGTAGACATTTATTATTGACCAGCAATCTGTAAAAAGAAGAACGGATTGAAAACCACAAACAATTCGAACACCTCCTGAAACTTACAACAACCAGATGACCGCTCTTGTCGCGCATAACTCCCGGCTCGGCTCCCGTTTGTATGTCAATAACACCTCCCTTGCCCTTGACCACATTGTGTTCCAGTCTGGGAAAAGGAAATCGAAGAATTATTGTAAATATTCGAAAAACACTCCGCATTCAATACTCACGAATCTCTGCCCACAATGGAGACGATTTGTGCTGTGCCCACAGTGTCCATAATAAAGGTGCTAAACTCAATGATGTACGGAATGATTAGAATCAAATCACCCTTGTCCTTCTTCAGATCCAATGGAATCCGAATGACCATCAAATCATCCTTGTGATTTGTAAGCGTAAAATCGATCTTATTCAGCGGCAGGCGATGCTTCTGCTTGTAGGTTTTGCCATCCAGCACGTAGACAGCCTTGTTGCTTAGCAAAATGAATCGATCGCGCGATTTGTAGCCATGACGATCGAACTTTGTGCAAAACGATTGATACTTCAGCTGCTCACTGCCGAATGCGCTGGCCACGAAGTCATTGATCGGCTGGATGTGCTCATTGGGTATGCGCTGATCTTGAAACGGAACGGGCACACTGGCCTCATAGTTGTGCTTCTGGCCCTTGAACACTCTCTCGGCCAGTACCTTTAGTTCGAATTGACGTTTGCGTGCGGCGGTCAACTGAAGGCGATAGATGCGGGCCAAATGGAGGCGGTGCAGACGATGCAAATAGGTGGAGGCCTCCTGACAGTGACCCGGCGCTGAGGGCCAACTCTTGTCGAGAACCTAGAATGGGGGAGGAGAAGACATTGGTTCCATTTGTTTTTGGGACTTGCACTCTGACAAATACCTTAGTGGGCAGCTCCTTGGTCAGGCGCAGCAGCCACATACGCTTGGCATTGGCTATGAAGTCCTCGTTGAAGCCATTGGGCGGATCATTCCGAGTGATGAATCCCTTGATGAAGGCACGAATCTTGTTGGCCGCTTCTCTACGCTGCTTGGCCGCCTGCTGTGCCAAGTGTCGGCGGCAATAGCTCTGCAAGCCAATCACCTGTGCCCTGAGTTTCAGATACTTGCGACGCTGCACCAAACCCTTCCAGTTGGCCTGTATAATGGCCGCCACATCATGTTTCTTGGCCTGGTATGCATCCTCCGTATCGAACAGGGTGCGAGGCCAGCGTATAAATAGCTTAGTCTCGCCCAACTTAAACTCGTCCTCGCCGTAACCCAAGTCCTTGACCAATAACTGAACACCAGCCTTGGCTCCGCCCGAGCCCTTGTAGTTGGGCCAGGTGGACTTGCTCAGACACTTGTAACGCTTCAGGAAGAGCTCATAAGTGCGACGATAGGCAAATCCTGCACGCCGCACACGCAAATTCTCCATAAGACCCAGATACTTGACCTGGTGCAGAACCAGTTCATCATTGAACACACCAGCGGATTGCAAGTCGTTGGGCTTGATACAACGGATATAGCTGGGCTCCTTGCACATGAGTATATCCATGAGGTTGTTCAACGAAGACCTAAACTGAGTGATGACGGTGTCCGGACGCTTCTTGCTACGCAGCTCCTGTTCGGGGAAACAGGAACGGACAATGGTATTGCCCGCCTTGGACAGAGTCTCCTTCAAATCTCGGAACAACAAATCATTGTTCTTGTCCAGGAAACCATTCACACTGTAGGTAACCTCGCCGGCATAGTGCACCAGCAGAAACTCGTTGCGCAGCATGGATTTCTGCACATGACTGGGAGCCTTCTGATGGCACACATAATGATGATGCTCGGACAGTTTGTCCGTGAGCTTCTCCAGGAATGTCAAGTCGGTGGGCTCTCCCGGTCGCAGGCACTCTTCGTCGAGTATGGAAATAATACCCAAGTGTCTCTCCTCAATCAAATTGCAGATGATCTTGTTATCAAAATACTTCACGGGAATCCATTCGATGCCCTCTCTGCGGTACTCGTCCTGCTCGGACTTCAAAGTCAGCTCAATGAAGAGCTGCTGCAGTTTCTCGTTGCAAAAGTTAATGCAAATCTGCTCGAAACTGTTTTTCTTGAAAATCTCAAAGCCATAAATATCTAGGATACCCATGACATTGTTACTGCCGCCTCCGCGCGTCTCCTTGGCCTGCAGGGAGACATTCAGGCGCTGCACCAGCCAGGAGAACATGCGATCATAGACAGCCTTCGCCAAGGCATCGCGTGCAAAAATGGCCAACTCTTGATTCAGGGGCGAGGTTACCACATCTCCGCGTGCATCAATCGTACGATGGGTAAGAGCCGCCTCCAAATCGTTGGCACTCACACCTAGCTGGCGGGCGACAGCGACAACCAGCTCATGATTATTGACCTTGGCATTGCCCTCCTGCTCATTGAAGTTGATGTTGCCCAAATGAAGAATACTGGCCACTATGCCAAAGATCTCATGCTGCTCCTCGGTGGTGAAGTCAATCACAGTCAAAGCCTGCTGCATCTGCTTGAAATTCTCCGCATCATTAATGGATTCCACTTTGCCGTTTAGCTGGTATGAAATAAGTATCAGAACAATAAAGAGTAATTGAAGTTTTAGTTCTCACCCCATCACTCAAGTAGGCATAGCCATCCAGACCCTGCTCCAGTTGCAGCTTCTGCAACAATGCGGCATCAGCTCCAGCCAACAGCTGATAAAATATGTGGAAATTGCGCTCTCCACCCATCTGATTCACCACACGAGATTTCTCCAGCAGATAGTTCAGTATATTGCCACCGATGGGTGTTCCCTTGAAATCAAACTGTATGTCCATGTACTTGCCAAAGCGCGAGGAATTATCGTTCCGATTGGTTTTGGCATTGCCAAAGGCCTCGAGCACGGGATTGCTTTTCAGCAGCTTATCCTTGACACCCTCCACTGTGGTTTGGTGGCCCGAACAGGCGGCAATGTATTGCAACACCTTCTTGGAAGCCTCCGTCTTGCCCGAACCACTCTCACCAGAGATGAGTACACACTGGCCACGATGCTCTTCGATTAGCGAACGATAAGCATTGTCCGTTACGGCAAAACTAGAGGAAATGGAAGGAAGCGTGAGAAGTCCTCAGTGGAGCGGGAATAAAAGCTAAGGACTTACACATGCGGTGGCATCTCATAGAAATGTTTGTTTTTATACTCCTTGACATGGGCATCAGAGTAAATGGGCAACTGCTTGTAGGGATTCATCGAGATCAAAACTTGCCCTATATAGGTCTACAAAGAAGAATAATAAACTGTACTCGTAATCGAACAAAATTTATAAGTTTATGTGGGATGATTAAGCAGAAAAGAATATAGGTTAATGCATCTGCCAGGCTAGCTGAACTCTCGTACAGCAGTCTCGCACACTAAACGTTAAACCTGTTTCAGCATATCCGGCTCGAAGGACCTTTGAAATTCATCGCCCTTTAACTGATCAGATGTCGTAAGAACCAAGATATGAACTCATAAAATTACAAATTATTATATGGCAATGTTAGTGTTTCCCTCTCAATATAATTTTATTTAGAGACGTTCTTTCTAGAGAGATAAGTACGCACCTTTCAGATACAGCGTAGCTTTCTTTTGGGTTTCGTTAACTTTTTGAGGTCTTGTTGCACCTTACTAAAGGTAATTTTTGAATATTTCTTGTGTATTACCAAGCGACCTTCCTAATGTTTAATTAAGAAAAGTTGGGTTTGTTCACAACTTTAAATTGCTTGTGCATTTATAAACCAAAAAGAACTGGTTGCCTATTCTGTACTGTTGCATGAATTTTCTGATTCAATCTTCAGTTCGCTAATGCAAAATTACAAATATTCTTGGCTTATAAAATCTATATTAATAGGCTTCTCTTGGGAATATTATGAATGGAAAGTTTGTATAGTTAATATCCTGGTATAGTTCGTTGGAGTGATATTTCGAAAATATTCAACTTATCATATTAACATTGGAGGCTTATATAGAACAGACTCGCTCTAATACTAAAATTCTAATACTAATTTTGGTGATTCGTGATATACCAAGGCAATCGATTATCTATTTTTTTGCGAACCTTAAAGAAAGCAAGACAGACTTGTGTAATGAGAAGTCTAGAAACTTTTTCGTTTGTTTCTTAGGAGATTATAAAGCGGATCGGAGAGCTGACGAAACGTTAGGACAGGCGAGCAATCGACGGCAACAATTTGCTGAACAAATTGTATTTCAGAGAACCTCTGAAACTCCGGAATAAGCATTAGCGTGGCGTGAGTAAACAAGCTAAGCGGCGGGCCATGTTGAGCTCTGCAGAATCGCCCAAGCAGGCAAACAATCGACACCAGCTGAGACAGCGCAACAACCTCCATTGCGGAGCGATGAGCAAGTAGAACGGCAGGCCAGGGTAAATATGCAGAAACTTCGGAGCATGAGAGTAGTCGACGCCAAATTCGTCGAGTTTACAATACACATTGCGTTCCAAAAAACTGTTGAGACAGCAGACGTTCTGGGGCAAAGTATTGCTGAACGACGGCAAAATGCAACATTTTTGCAATTTCGCCAAGAATATATATTTTAGTTTGGAGAATCATCAAGACGGGTAATACACGAACGTTTCGGAAAATCATGAAACTTGCTAAATTTGCATATTGGTTTTGATTATGAACAAGATTCATAGATGATAACTGTAGCGTGGTAAATAGAAAGTGTAGATTATATGGATTATCGAAACTTTGCTATATTTGCTTATGAGTTCAGATTATTATGCAGACAACAGAGTGGTAAAGGTGATTAAGATCGAACTTTAAAATGAGATCGTGAAGATTAGCTACGCCATTTCGTTTTCATTTTTAAGTGCTAACGGGTACCAGCTAGTATTTCATATTTTCTAGGCTTATAAAACTTTTTTGTGGTCGGTGCTGGTGCAGCGGTTAGTGTGTGCCTGCTGTGAAAGAGGTTGTGTGCCCGATCGCGGTTTGGGACATCTAATGATAAAGTTTTTTCTTTAAAAACTTACACACACGGTCACCTTTACCAGCTGTTGTCGCCAGCTGTGAAGTAATTAGCCACGAAAAAGCTACATAAACATTGCTGTTCGGGTTTGGCTTTAACCTTTAGATCTCGTTCTTATGTGCAAAAATCAATTATTTTTTACATCTATATTAAAAGTCAAAGCTTTCCTGAATGTAATGCAGGTAGACCTTACATTTGTTGAAACCATTAATTTAACGAGAGCGTAAGTTAAAGTCGGCCCTGCCCGACTACGAAATACCCGTTACTCAAGGCAATTAGTGTTTAATAACCTCATGCGGCTCAGATAAGTATGCAACGTTTTTTTAACTCTGCGATTTATTATCCGATCTTTATGTGAGATTGTACATATTGGTCACATGCAATATACTGCAAAATCTGAGCTCGATGGCTTACAAATTGTAGGAGATATTCAACATTTTTTATTGTGAGGGCGGTAGGGGGCGTGGCCAAAATTTGAAACAAACTTGATATGCCTGCAGACAATACTAGCTTACATCTAAAATTTGGTTGCTCTAGCTCTTCTAATCTCTCAGATCTAGGTGTTCATACAGACGGACGGACGGGCGGACGGACAGACGGACATGGCTATATCGACTCGGCTGTTGATGCTGATGAAGAATATATATACTTTATCGGAGATGCTTCCTTCTGCCTTTTACATACATTTGCACGACTTTAGTATACCCTTTTTACTCTACGAGTAACGGGTATAATTATATTGATACTTACATAGATATGATTTTCCTGAAAGCGTTTCTTCAGATTGTCAATAAAGGCGTCTTCACTTTGATAGTTCTCGAGAAGCACAAAGTCCTGTACGCCAGCACGATCACGCTCGTGCAAGCCCGTCTCCATGTTGGGTAAAGTTGAAGGGCTGCAATAAGGTTATGAGAATGAGTGGGAAACCTATTTATAATCTTTCTCTTTTTCAGAAATTTCCCATGTTCGATTATCTTGATTTCTTCGAAACACTTGTAAATGGACTGTCATGTGTACAAATCAAAAGAGATAAGACTAAAATGTAACAACAAAGTCCAAGGAAATAAGAGTTGATTAGATTTTTGTTAAACCTATCTATTGAAAAATAATAGCTTTAGCCATTGGCTTAATGTAAAAGGCATAAATAACTCTTGACGAAACTTTCATTAACGTCCAACATTCTTTTATATTTTTAGATATTACTCGGTGAGCAAATACCATCAAAGTGGTTTCTCTTATCAATGTCAAAGGGGGGGAGTGCTGCATTTATTGGGTTGCCAGCACTGAGTTTTGCTGATAAGGCGTTGGTAAATCCAAATATACGAAGGTTACGCAACTAAGCACTTTGACTGGATTATGGGTGTGGTTAAACCAAAGTTTGGCATTATTTGCTTTTTATAAATAACTGATGCAAGCACTCTAAACTTGACGACACGACACAAACTTTTTATTTATTTATTAGTCATTTTTATTGAATCGCCTGGATAACAACCTGGCCATGATGATCCTTTTTCAAGAATTTGGTACTTCGGTTCGGGATGTTAAAATTCGCACATATTCCGCACGCGAAAAACTGCGTTGACCAACTAACTGTGTTCGCAGCCGGTTGAAACGTTTTTACCATCATCACACTGTATATTTTCAATTGTTGTCGTTATCGGTTATCAAAGCTTATACATAAAACTCTATCTGGGTGGAGGAGAGCAATTGGCCAATCAGTTGAGATTAGATAGTGCGTTGTTGGCGGGTGAATCAACTTTTGATATGTGCACCATTTTACCAGTATAGTATTTATCGTTGGAGCTGGTATTTATGTCAAATATGTATGTGGGTTGAGTGGGAGCGTAATTGAAATCAAAGTTTAAAAGCTTTAAAGAACAAACTTGTCGAGGAATACGATTTTTAGGAACTTAACCAAGCTTTATTAGAATGGGCAGACACAAACAGTTGAGAACAAAATACTTCCAACTGATATTTTTGTTGGAGTATACAAAATGTATTCTAAATTAAACATAACTTTTAAATCACTGAATTTATAAACTGGCAAATTGGATTTATTATATTGAAACCAAAAGCGTACTCAATTCGCAGATTGAACGAAATAATCGTGACATCAATGAGTTACCTCCGGAATGGCTACAACTCATCCCGAAATGGATTAACAAATTTTGAGCTCGGTTCTGGCGAACTAGAACTAATCTCTATAAACGAACTCAACTTTGGTTGACTTTAAAAAAATGTTAGAATGGATGGGGACGGGAAGCTAAAGACAATCATACACCTTTATTCTAAGCAGTGATTGATTTGAGATACCTTATAGAATTTTTCTGTGCTTTACTTGGATTTCAATTCAGGACAGCTGTGCTCACGGACGTTAGCATCGTAGCGCACACGACTATCAAGCGCTCGCGCAAGTAAGCTACCGAATCACAGTAAAGCATGATAGAATGAAACAAAATCTAGAACCGGAAACCGTATACCGAAAAGAGACGACTAAAAGCGGGTGAACTTTTAGCAGAATCTCATGAAAAAAATTCTCTAAAATTACATTGCTGTATGAAATCTTTATTTGAGTCGACAGAACAATCTATATAATTTAATGTTTAATTATGGTTAAGTGTAAGTGTTGACCGCGGCTGCGAGTCTAAAGGCTCATACATTGCGTCCAATTTTGGCATACTCTCTGCAACATATTGGCCTGTATGCTACAAATGAACTCTTCAGTATTGGCTTCCAGAGTGTCAACTGTTGCGGGCTTATCGCTATTGACATAAGCCTTACCATAGCCCCCAAAAACGGTCAGAGGGCGCTATATCCCACGATCTAGGCGGCCAACTGGGTCTCGCTACTCAACTGGGCCATTGTTTCGCATGTGGTATGTAGGACTGTCTTGTTGAAACCACATGCCAACCAAGTCCACCTCTTCCATTTTGGGCAAAAAAGTTTGTAATCATCGCACGGTAGTGCTCTACATTCACGGTAACGTTCGTCATCTTTAAAAAAGTACGGTCCAATGATGCCGCCGGTTCATGAATCCATTCAACCAGAAATGGGCTTCACAATTTTCCGAACAAACACAATTTTCCGATAAAAAAGTGGCATGCATTGGGTAATACAATTTCAATAATCTGCAAGTGTTGTTCGTTTGTAAGTCAATTCCTGGTTAAATTGTAGGCCAAATTGAACATGTTTGACAGTAACATATGACACAAAAACAGCTGAGCTACCATAATCACTGTTCTCAAAAACAAAGTTGCAAAATAATTACCCTTGATTCAAAATTGTTGATCAATTTCTACTTTACTGCAACTAAATGAGGAGCTGAGCTTTAAGCGATTAATAAATAATGAATATGGCAAGCAGGAAATTCGAAGGAAGTTTTCTATACCATCAAAAGTATTCTTGCTGTTTCAGATGCTCATTGAAACGTAGAACGGCTATTTTCTGTGGAAAAGCTTATTAATCTTCGCTAAGAAAAACAAGAAAGAAAGTCGCTCAAGCCCGACTATAACATACTCTGTACCAACGAAATTATACGCTCAGCATAAGTTTTGATGCTGCAGTAGCAGCTTAAAGCAGCGCTCCTGCAGCGAACAGTTTTTTGATCATTTATCCTTTGGCGGATAAGTAAACCTGATTACAAAATATGTCTAGAAAGTACAAACCATCCATCTTTTAAACTGTGGGAGATATGACGTTTTTTCCATATTGCGGGGGCGGGAGGGGGCGTGGCCAAAATTGAAAATAAACTTGATCTGCCTGCAGACATAAGAAGCATATGTCCCATACATGTCAATCCTCTATCTCTTACCATCTCTGAGATCTGTGCGTTCATACCGACAGACAGACGGAAGTGACGGTCATGACTCGGCTGTTGATGCTGATCAAAAATATATATATACTTTATGGGGTCGGAGATGCTTCCTTCTGGCTGTTACATACTTTTGCACAAACTTATAATACTCTATGTACCTACGGTACAGAGTATAAAAACTATTAAAATGTTAAAATTTATTATTAAAATCCCCACCAATATTAACCTAAGCCCTCTGTTTTTTAAATCCTCGACTCGAATCACCGAATTTTATATTCTTAGCTTAAATAATTTCTGAGAAATATTTTTTAAGCACTTTTTAACCCTGATCTCTGGATCGAAGTACCAATGAAAAGTTTTAATCTTTTTCAAAAGCTTACAAAAAAATAATATTACTTCTGGTAATACTTTTCATTGGAAGCTTACGAAATGGAATTTAATCGGAATAATTCCATGTATTTGCTCGACCAAATTTGTAAACAGAAGACGTTGTTTTTAGGTCGACTACCATAAAAACTTGTATAAGGCATGGGATAAACCAAGCTTCGAAAGAAAACCTTCATGCAAAGGCCAGGAACATGAAATTTCCGAACCTAAACAATTGGTAAATTTTGTTTCGAACCCGCTAGTCGGAAATTGAGTATGAAGACTTTAAAACAAGTGGTAATATACAAGCGGCCATATGGATGGTTGGCATACCATGACCGTCGCAATGCCTATTGTGATTTAGGCAGAAATCAAAATCTATTAGTCTCTAAGCCTTGTAGACTTAAGACTTAATTCAAATCACTTTGGCTTTCTTTGATTTTTGATGGTGTTTCTAATTATGTGAAGTTTTCGGAGGTGTCCCAGAAATATCATCCAACCAAATTTCAACCCAAAACCAAATCTCGGTGTCCTAGAAATCTCTTTTTGTTGGTTTCAAACCTGACGTATTTTGTTAGGAAATCTTGGCAAACCAATCAAGCTGAATTCTGGAACCAAGGCCAGTTGTCATGGACGCAAAATATGTTTCCAGGGCTGACAAGTCTAACTCAATGTAGAAAACATCAAAACAAATGTGAATAAAAAATGTTATAAACTATTTGCGAGAGACGCAGTCCCATTTTTGTAGTTGAACTGTTATCATATACTCACATCTTCTAATTAGACTTTCGAAAAAGAAAATTCAGTCTCTCCAAGTTCTGGGACACCGACGTATTTTTTGAGATTTCTCCACAGTTTTTTTAGAGTTAATGCACAAAACTTCACAACCAAGTTATTTTGACAACATAGCCTAATTTGAGAAAACTAAGTCAGTGATATCTTTAAATTATGCTATGGGATAGATCAGATAAAGCTACCACTTGCACTGGTCATTAAGATTAGAAAACAGGTATGTTATCGATATATCAAATATCAATATTAAAAACTTAGGTTTTTGATATCATTGACTTTGATATTTTGAGATATATCGACAACCCTAGTGGAGAGGACAGAACAATGAGCTTTTTGGTAAGCAATAGAGAAAACATTCGAATTTCTTGCTTTTCTATGCGTACTGAGTCACACAATGATAAGTGAATGAATGCGAATTCATTCGGCTTTCTCTTGGAGAGCAGAGAAAAGCGAAATTGGGCTATGGTGTAGTTTAAGTGGGGTACTTTTTGTTTGTCGGGAACTATTAGCACTATTGTCAATTGTTAGAATCTGGTAATACCAAAATAAGGTAAGGTACACCACGTATCGGCAGATTAAAAAAGTTCGATGACAAAGGGCCACTTAAAGTTGATTTACACTAGAAGTGCTTTATCCGTTAATATTTTTCTAAAAGCTTACTTTAAAGTCAAATTTAACTAAAAGGCTCCTTCTCGTTGACCCTTTTTTGGCGAACTTTTCGCGCCTCAAAAAACTATTGCTCAAATTAAGAAAAATTCCCAATGCGGTTATTATCATTTTTCTCTCTTAATTCTCTAGCGGCATCGGCTGGCGTGAAAAGTTTTTTTTTATATTTTTTTTGTTTTCAGTTTTAGCCACAAGTTGCTGTTTCTTGGCAAGTTGTGACCGCAAGAAGCTGCGCACAATTTTCTAATTAAATTCATTTGAGACCCTCACGCACTCGGCAAGCTGCAGCTGCCGCGTGCCGAGCATTCGCGATATCCTGCGGGGTCGGGAGGTGAGGAGTGCAAAATATTGACCGATGTGCAATTGAGGGCTGCACAATTTGCAATCAGAAAGAAATGTCTAAATGTCGCTCTCAATTTTTTGTTGAGCTTTTGCTCTGTGGGTTGTACTTATGCGGCATCGATGACATTGTGTGTAGCATAAAGCAATTTCCGTCTTGCACAAGCAGCGCTTCCGGTGCGGCAAACGTGCGCCGAGCTCTGACACTTGATGCAGACGTCGTGTGTGTGGTTGTGTGTGTGTGAGTGTCATCTCATTCTGTGTTTTCGCTTTTTTTTTGCTTTTTGCTAACATGGAAATAATCAAAATGTCGCATTGAGATTGAAAATCACTGCATTTGCCAACACTTCCGCTCAAGTGATGAGCAAGTTGTTACCCCGATGCCAGTGTGTGTGTGTGCGAGAGGATTTAACAGTCTGTTATCAAGAAAATTGACAATAAGTTGCTGTTAAAGACAGCCGTAAGATAAATGTGCCATGTAAGCAATTTTGATGGCGCTTTTTGTTGTCGACATTGGATTTTTGGTTTGGTGGGGATTTTCATGCCAGTACATGGTAAAGTATGCATAATTTGCTCTTCTTTATTTCTTGTGAGTTGAGGCGTGCGTACAAGCTTATAGAAAATGTGTATTATTATGTATAGGAGTAAAGTGCATGAGGTAAAGAAATATCGAAAGTGAAATGTCAAACGCCCAACTTAAATATAAAAGTGAATGCATATATGTTTGTTCCTTATAGCCGTCTTGGGCGCCTCACGAAATTTTCACACTTTATTCAATCCGATGAGGATAAAGTCTGACTAAGTGTCAAATCAATTCATTTGGAATCTTCTCTTATGCTTTGCAAAGCTTAAGTATAAGTCAGAATTTTCTTTTGGATGTACGAAAACTTTATGTTTGAACTAGAAAAACTATGCATTATTTGAAAAAGTACTAATTTATTATATGTACCCTTTACTCTTAGAGTAAACTAGGTAAATTCTACTTAAAGCCAATATGATTAATTCTAAACATCGAAACTTTTTATGCTTATAACCAAAACAAGGGCCGTGTTCATCTGACTGGGTTCAAGAGACATTAAAATTTGACTTAAAGCTTGTATTTTCAACTAGTTCTAAATTTTAGTGGAAAATAGTTGAAATAGTTGAAATTTACATTCAACAGAACAAGTCAATTGTGAAAACTCAACGTGCTTTTAAAAAATTAAAATTTCACATTGAATGGGACCGTAAATAATCAAAATTGCCGTATTTACGCCACTGAAAATCCTCAGGAGATTCAAGAAGTGCCTCTTCATGACGAAAAAGTCACAGTTTGGTGCGGCGTTAGTGCGAAAACGGTCATTGGGCCGTTTTTCTTCCAAAATGAAAATGGCCATGCTGTTACCATCAACCAGGAGCGTTATCGCGACATGATGACCAATTTTGTGATGCCAATTATTACGTCGAAAGCGTATGAGGCAGTTCTGGTTTCAACAAGACGGCGCTCCACCGCACACAAGTCGCATAACAATCGATTTTCTGAAGAAATTGTTTCCGGGCCGTTTGCTGTCGAAAAGTGGTGATTTGGACTGGCCACCGCGTTCGCCCGATTTGACGCCGCCTTACTTCTTCTTGTGGGGATATTTGAAGTCAAAGGTTTACGTTAACAAGCCAAGGACCGTAGAAGAGCTCAAGGACAACATTCGTGAAGAAATAGCCGCTATTCCGGCCGAAATGTTGGCGAAAACGATGGAAAATGCTGCAAAAAGGGCACAATACGCCATCAACGCCAGAGGCGGCCATTTGAGAGATATCATATTCAAAAATTGATGTAAACAAATCTACTTGGAACAAATTAAATGATTAAGATTGCGAACCGCCAAATTTTTATTTTTTCTCTTCGATTTTTTTAAAAAAAAACATGGGTCAGTCGAATATGGGCAACCCTGTATGTTAAGAGATTTAATGGAATATAATTTTAATCAGCATTCCCAGATCTGGTTCATCAGCATACATCAAAAATCAACATCAAACATCATGCACAAGGAGTTATTAATAAAATTTGATTTCATAGCTCGCAAATAAGTGTTTTCAATGCGATTAAGCTCAGAACAAAACAGAAGCAAGCGCAGCACAAACTGTTTCTCACTGAGCGAAACAGTTTTTCTCTCGCCTCATTTGTTTTCTGTTAGGTGTTCGGACGTTTGCTCTCGGCAAAACGGTTTGTGAAAGACACGAGAGAAACCCTCTTTCGTTGTGTTCGTAAACAAACTGTTATTTTCTGACAGTCGGAGAGTGTTGACAGTTATTTGCCAGCTCTGGTTGATTTTAAATGACAGTTGGAGTTTGTATGTATTTTTTAACCATTCCAAATTAGAATTTCTAATCACATCAGATTGCACACTACAATAGTTCAGTTCAGAATTCGAACTAGATCTATCGATTTTCTGTTAACGATTTGTGCTGGTGAACAAGGCCAACGTTTTTATCACACGCAATTTATCACAATTTATCTTTTATGTATTCAGACTTAAAACTGTTTTATGGAATGGTTTTATATAGCCATTGTAGCAAATATAACATAAATAATGGTCCTTAGCTTTTTTATTTACTTTTGTATAACGTTGGGAAATAAAGCTGATATAATGATTTTATATAAATAGCCTGTCTATTTCTATCTTAGCCCGATCCAAATTTGGTCAGAATTTAATGTTCCAGCAAAAATTACCGACTTCGAAATACCCGTTACTCAGTTCAATTAGCGTTTATTAACTTCATGCGGCTCGGATAAGTATGCAACATTTTTTAACTCGGCCATTTATTATCCGATCCTTTTGAAAATTTGAGATTGTAGATATTAGCCACATAGACTACACTGCAATATCTGAGCTCGATATCTTAAAAATTGTGGGAGTTATTCAACATTTTTTATTGCGGGGGCGGGAGGGGGCGTGGCCAAATTTTGAAACAAACTTGATCTGCCTGCAGACAATACTAGCTTACATCTAAAATTTGGCTGCTCTAGCTCTTCTAATCTCTGAGATCTAGGTGTTCATACAGACGGACGGACGGAGGACGGACGGACGGAAGGAAGGACGCAGACGGACATGGCTATAACGACTCGGCTGTTGATGCTGATGAAGAATATATTATATATACTTTATGATATCGGAGATGCTGTCTTCTGCCTGTTACATACATTTGCACGACTGTATTATACTGGCATGTTCCGGTTTTCACTTTAGTGAATTCGAATTTAATACATGTTTCATTTTTAGGTGAACAATCAAGGTAATCTGTATCAAACCTTACAACTTGTTCTTTCTTTTAATAAGATGAACTCAGAATGAAAGGTTTTATGCCGATTTAATTTATAAATTTTATACAACAACCACTTTACCAAATTCGAATTCGACAAATTTTGTCGAAAGTGAAAACCGGAACAGGCCTGATACCCTTTTTACTCTACGAGTAACGGGTATAAATATTCACAAATAACAGCCACCTATTTGAAAGAAATGATGTCCAAATTTTATCATTCATTTTTGGATGATGAGTTCAACTTTAAGAATTTTTGGAAAAATGTTATTTAAACAAGTAAGGGCACTGCAGTTAAGTGCCTCGACTACAAAATACCCTGTTTGTATGCTTTTATTTATTTTTTGACGAAAGTAAACACACACACTCACACAAACGCACACGCACGATCTAACTGACGATGCGGTAATCCTCGCTTCTACAAGCAGAATTGTTACGCTTATAACTCCCGTGTTTTTTGTTAGATAGATAGATAGATATATAGATATTGGGTCTTACTTGAAGTATATTAAGCCACGAGGCTTTAACTTGAAAGTTGTACCTCTGACAGTTTCTTGCGGTGAAAGGTTGGAGTGCAGGGAATTTTTCAAACTGAAACAAACTTGATCTGCTTATTGTATACACCTACCTTTATGCAAAAATTTGTGACTTTATCTCTTATAGTCTCTGAGATCGACGCGTTCATACAGACAGACAGACGGACGGAAGGACAGACGGACAGACGGACGGACGGACAGACGGACAGATCTTTATCGACTCGTCTGTTGATACTGATCAAGAATATATATACTTTATTGGGTCGTAAATGTTGAGCCTTTTGAAATTGCTCGGTTAAATAAAGCAAGCTATCTTTTCTTTTTCAAAATCTTGAAATTTGAGCATAGGTAGGGTTTAAGCTAGTCTGAGTGACAAATTGGTTTCAGGCGGCATAAGGTCCAGGGTTGATTACAGTTTTATAATCCACACTTATCTTCATCTATGCAATCTGCAATCAATGTCGTCTGTCAATCTGTCAATGTCACACCAAGCTTCGAGATATCTTTCTTCACCTAGTCCCCCCATCGCAGCTTTGGTCGTTTTTGAAAGGCTTCCATAACTCTTTCGCTCTCCTTTTGTACTTCCGTTTTGCTGGAGCTTCATCATCCATATGGGTATCATGTCCTGTCCAGTGCAACCGCTGATGTTTTAGGCGCTTGACATAATTAGTGTCCCAATAAATCTGGTACAATTCGTGATTCATTCGGATGCACAATTTGTCGCCAACTAATAGAGGCCCACAATTCCCCCGAAGAAATTTTCTCTCGAAAACGCCAACTGCCGACACATCCGCTGCCGTTAATGTCCACAGTATTGCAGCACTGCGGTGGTAAGAGACTTGTATAGCGCAATTTAGTTGGAAACATCGCTCTTAAAAAGCCAATAATATATTGAAAACCAAAAGTTTGTTTACATTACTGTCATCAAAACAGTTTTAAAACTGGAAGTGGAAACTTAAACCGAACATATTCAACGAATGTTGGATATTGGACTTCTTAAGTTTCTTATTAAGGTTTTGGTTTGAGCCACTTAAGGTGCACTGCAAGTTGCCAGCTGCTGCCATTCAAGTGCAAACACGTGCCAGAGCAGTGCCAGTTGATTGATGCCATAAATGATCATCGAAATCTCTTAATGTTCCCATGTACTTTACTCAGTTTGAACAGATTGCTAGAAAATCTGACAGCCTGTGTCTGAAAACACGCTCAAAATATCCTTAAATATTTCGTTGTTTGTTTTCATGTTCCCGCAAGTGTTGCCGCAAAGTATGGCAATTTTATGACAAGCCTTCTTCAAGCTAGCCTTCACTTTCATTTCTTGAACTTGACTTAAAAATATTTTCAAAGGAAAAACCACTTAAAAGTCTAAAATAAACTCAAACATTTGTCCAAGATAATGTGATCAAGGCAACAACAAAGCCAAAAAAAAAAGGAGGAGGAAAGTGATTGAACATTATGCAAAGACCAAATAGCCTGCAGCTACTTAACATATAAAGCATACGCCTAGTTGGGCCCTCACATTAAGTATTCGACTCAGTAGCAACAACCAAAAAAAAAACAACAACAACAACAAAAGATAATGCGCACAAACTAAAAGACTAAGACACCCCAAAAAGCAGGCGGCCAACTATGTGGAGGCAGCTACTTACTTAAAAAGCATTGAGCCTAAGTAAACTTTTACGTCAATCTCTGTCTACGCCCTTCTCACTGCACTTAAACATGGTCCGAGAGCAGAGCGCTAAATCACGCAGATGACAAGGACGAGTTGAGAGCTTAATGCAAGCCAAATGAAGTACAAACAACTTGCTGGGCACTTCCAGATGGGTGGGGGGCATGAAAGTTATGGCCGCGCTGCTGCAAGTGAGAGTTACGCATAGGAAAAAATGGCAGAAATATTGACAAGGCTCCGGCCCTGTCCAAGTCCAAGTTGGAGTCTGTCAGTGAGGCAAGCGGCTTATGAATTAATGCAAAACAGATTGCCCGGCGCTAAAGGCGACACTTTGCACCTTTTTTGCCAGGCGGACTTACTTTTAAATATTTACCAACAAAGGGAAAAAACTGAGAGCAAGAAAAGGAGAAAAAACACTACCTGTGCCTGGCTCAAGGCAAAATTTATAGCACCTGATGAGGGTCGCCTCTGCCGGCTTCAACTCCATTTCCATTTTCATCTCTGTCCATGCTCGTATCTGGCGCGTTTTATCTGTGTGTGGGGGGGCGATCTCCACATTTTCATTTTCAATTTGAATTTTTATGCTTGTAAAAAGCAAATATCCTGGCACTGTCTGCGTCTGTGAGTGTCCTTGCACTGTTTAGTCGCTTTATTAGTTTATCACAACTTAAGCATCTCACGGGCGCAGGAAACAACAGCGAGCGGAAGCAGCTGTGCCCCTAACATCCTTCGTCAACGGGAGATTCTTTCTTTCACTTATTGTCTTTGGTTTTTGTTCGTCTTGTTTTTTCACGCGACATTCTATAAATTAATCAGTCGAAGTGCCCAAGCACAGTCTCCCTGTCTCTCTGGCAACTCAATCGCGATAAAAGAGCCCAGGTGAATTATAGTTATTTGATTTTGTTTAGTGATTTGTAGGCCCCGCCATTTTTTAAAGCCCCATGACATCTAATTGAATTGCTCCAGAGCCTGGTGTAAGTTTTCACCGGCGGCAAATAAACGAAAAACGGTAAGAAGAAAAAAAACAAAAATGTATAATAGTGGCCAAAAATATGTTGCATGCATAAATTTTCTTAGCCAGGAAGCCGCTACCGACTCGTGCTGCTTATCGTCACGAAAATGAAAACTTTCCATATGTGTGAGCGAGTGCGTGTTTGGGGGTGGAAAGAAAACTCCATTAGAAGCAGAAACAAGAAGACAAGTTGAAATGCTTTGGCAAGCCAAATTTCGAGATACACTATTTCCAAGCAAAAAACCAAAACTTCTTAGGTTAGTGGTAGTTTTAGGAGTTTTAATCTGAAAATCTTTAAGAGTTTTTATAGAACTAATGTTTTTTTTTGAGACGCGTTTAAGTGATTTAAGAATTTGAGACGAGGCGAAAATAAGTCGATGTGCACTGTGTTTCGATAGAATACGACAACTAAACTTTACTTCAAACAATTTCTCTAAGCCTACCTAAAGCTAGGATGGCGAAACGGGGCGAATTCGCACAGAGCGACGTCAAACGAAAAAGGAGCTCTATTGCGCTCCGCTCCGCCCTTAAGAAAACTTACACTAGACTTCAAAAAATTACTTCAACTAATTTCAATGACTTAAACTAATTAAAAATAATTGCCATCTGCGTCAACATAATCGATCAAATTAAAATTATACTGCTTTCAGAAAATGGTACTTCACGCACAAATTTTGGGTAGTTTAAAGTATTAAAGTCGGAAAGTTAAGGGTTGAGATTAGGTAACAATGTTCTGACATATAAATTGCTTTTCATCAAGTTGTGCTTGTCATTTCTTAGTGCAGAGCCTTGAGAGAGCGAACCGCCGTTGGCCCACGTTAAGTTCAAAGACCAGAACAAGACCGTCCCTTCTTTTAAAAAACAATTTTCTTCACTTCAAAAGTGTTCCTCAACAATATCCCCATAAAAAATACAAAGAGTTTCATAAAAAAATAAAACAAAAAAAAAATTACTTATGTCAGAAGTTTGATTAGAATGAAAATTCTCAATCCATAAGATTTCTCTTCTTCCAAGTGTGAATTTATGATCCAGATTTCATTGATCCAAGAACTTCAATACTTGTTAACATATACGAAACAATCTTAAATCAAGTAGATAGAATAGATTGATTTTATTCGTATTTTTTGTTTGAGGTATTATACATAACATATATGATCGCATTTACATTGATCGATACGAACAAAGTTTTGATATTTAAGAAATACCGACATAGTTTTAAGACCGTCATTCGGCAGTGTGCCCACACCGTGTGCTGCCTCGGACTACTACACCTGGCTGCCCGGCTCGTCGCCGAATACCAGATCATTTGTCCTTAGCAATACAGTTGACTGAGCTCACTTTACAAATATATGCATTTATACATTAAACTCGTTTATAATTAATTTCCTACAACTAATGGCCTTTTCTACATAATCTGCTAGCATGATCCAATTAAAGGGGTCCTCGTCGTTTAATAAACATATTATCTCCTGCCCGTTAGTTGCATTTTTCCCAGGGATCCGCAGCGAAACTCTCTGAGAACTGCCAAGGAAGTGCATGATATCCTCGTCTTCCCTAAGGTTGCACAGGATGCACTCCTTATTTCCCCGTCTGTGTGTGCTTCCATTTAACCACAGAGTATCAGTGCGAGCTTTGAATATCCAACTAATTGTGACTCTGCTATATCTATAATCACAGTATGTTTTCCCTCTCATGAAGTCAAGATACTTATAGATTCGTCATTCGCTTGATGTTGCGCTCTGGATGTGGGATATGTGGTCTTTATTTCTTAGCGTCATGAGGAGTTTAATACTTATATTGCACCAATATTCTTTTGACAAATACGACATATTTGGCATTTCTTGGGGTAGTTCACAGCCTTGTAGTAGCTTTCTTATTTCTTCAAACCAAAAAGTTTGCTTTCGTATTACAAATTGTGTTAATATTTGTGGTAGTCGGCCTGCATCGTATTCAAACATTACCCTGTGGATGTTCTTAAGGTGCAAATTAAGACCGTACAAATACCCATCTTATGCTCCCGTTTCCAGACAAAGCGCATAATTCGGCGTGGTCTCTGCTTTCTTGAGGATTCTTTTTATAAGAAATCAAATATAAAAATCCTTCAATAAAGTCCTAAACGTACTCCAATACAAGATTAATCGTTCTTGAAGAACGTTCGTCCTTGTGTCAAGAGCTCATCAGGTTTAAGAGTAAGATCGTTCACACAGATTCAAAACTAGGAGGGCCCATATTTCAATTAAACAATTAAAATTATGTGGGTTTTCTTTATTTTTCTACACTCATTGCATAGAAAATGAATGTCAAACTTACTAGCAAGTTTTTGTCATCATCAGTCTTTGCTGGTCAACTGACAGTCCAACACCTGTCTTCAGCCGAACAATGCTATAACTGCTTGGGAATTCCAAGGCAACAGGAGTGCAAAAATCGATGGCGCTCTCCGCTTGGTAGTTTCCCCAAACACCCCTCTCCCATCAAAAACGAAGCTCTGAGAGAAGACTCAACGATGTTCTCTCAAATGTGCTTACTTTACTTTCTCAGTTCCTTAACCGAACTCCCCTGGTCTAAAACTGCTCAAGAGCTTTCTTTCTTAAATTATTCGTTCCTCTTTTTTTTTGATTTGTTGTTTTATTATTTCATTTATAGCAAAAATTAGTTTCTAAAGCTTGTAGAATCTTATATGGAAGACCTATCTCCAGATGTATGGTATTTTTTCGATAAACATTCTCTGCTAACTTTACTATTGACTTCGAGGTAAAGAACCAATGACTCCACTTTAGACGGCATTCAGGTCAATGATTCTCTGCATAACTGATGGGCTGTCTTCAAAAAGAGCCATGTTATTCGCTCACATGGGAATCTTTGGTACTACTACCATAGTTACCTCTGTCGATATATTATCGACAAACAACTAAAAAGACCATAGAGTTAGCAAGCAACCCGGGTTTACGCCGAGGTTTGATTCTAACCACATCGATAGGGACTGCCATCTCATTATCCGTAAACAAGATTCGGCATATTTTGAATATATTGCTGATAGACCAATTTATACAGCAGACTTCAAACTTCGGTAAATTGTTTGAAAGGCAACTTTGAATATAAACAACAAAATGTAACATTTTTTGTTTTGCAACTGATGTCAGAACTAAACTGAAGAAGATCCCTAACGGAAACCTCAGTAAGTCTTGCTCATAAGATCGAGTTGAACGTTTTAACGATTGAGTTCTGAAATGGCTCTGTAGTTTTCGACATCGGTTGCGGTTCCCTTTTCCATAAAGCCCCGTGCTCAGAAGGCCAAAAATTACTTTCTTCAAGTAAAAACATTTTAGCTTTGCTTTGATGCTTAAGAGCTGGTTTTGCAACCAGTTTGATACCAATTGTACCCTGCTGCAGCCATTTCCAACCAGCTTAAAACCAGATTGCATAGGCGGAGGAGAATTGTTCAAACCAGCAGCCATTTGCCACCAGTTGAATACCAGTTTGCATGTTCAGTAGTTTACAGTTATTCATGTTCTCACAAATGCTTACACAACCAGAATGCATTATTGCAATTCAAATCACCCGCAGTTGCACATTGACGTTGCATTAACTTTCACTAAGTCCTCGTGTCTCTGAACACTTTGTATTAATATTCACTTCTACACAGAGAAAAAAATCCGTAGCAAAAGTACCACAATCACGACTTCATGGTCACGATATTCAGCTAAGCCAATGTGCCACAAATATTTTAGAGCGCCTAAGCTGGCTTTTCTTCACTTAATTGGAATAAAATAATGATAATAAATAATAAAAATAATAACATATTAAAATGTTTATATATTTGTTGAGCACTTTTTCTGTTTTCATATTTACTACCAGTTAATTTCTAGTTGCATTACACCTAGATGTAGGAATGTGTTTTCTTTTTACTAGTTGCCAGTTTCAGGCATAGGTATTATTAAGACCTTTAAGTTGTTGGCAAACAAGGCCAAAAATCGGCCCCCAAATGACATTTTTTGAATTGATAGTAGAATAGAAGGTTGAACATCTTGATTATTTAAACTTAAAGCCGATCATTTTGAGTTATACAGCCAGGAACTTGGAATAAATTCGATAACATTTATAAGTGTTAATTCCAGGGATGTAAACCATTGGACAATTAGTAATGGTTCGGTTCAGTGGTTCACACAGTTTTGAACCGCCGGTTAGGTTCAATACATGGATTTTGCAGCTAACTGCACCGCGTTTTCTGTTCGGTTCAGTGGTTCACAAAGGCACACAATGATATTAATTCCTGTAGTCCAATTGAATATCTTTAAAATCCTTAGAAGAATGTCCAAAGTTTATTATGTTGGATTTCCACGATTCGTCTGTAAATTCCTAGAGGAATGCCTTTCAAAAAGAGAGAATGTCGGCTAGAAAAGAAGCATGCATCTTACTTAACCTTTTTATCATATTATATGAGATAAAATCTCCAGTGTGGTAAAATTTTCGTCAAGTCTACCTTAATAGTTATATCGATCCGGCAACGCTAAATATGTGGTGGTAGAGGAGAGAGATTCCCTTTAAAACTCGTCAAAGAACTGAACCGAACCGAACAGTTTTTCTTTGTGGTTTTCGGTTCCGTTCAGCCATTCTGAAAGGAAGCCGGTTCGGCTTGCGGTTCGGCTCGGAACCGGTTTGCTTCCCTGGTTAATTCCCAAATCATCTCTTTTGCTAACCAAACAAATTTAAATTTTTCACAGATTAAACGCTGACATTTCAGTTCACTTAGTTAGAATACCCACTTTCTAAGAACACAGCAACATATCCGGCTATGCTGAGACAACGAGCGGCAGGCAAGACCGAAAGACCGAGAGGCGAAACCCAGCCAAGAGCGTGCCAAGGCAGTTAAATCTGTGCATACAAGTTGGCGGGATTGAAAGTGCATAAAGTTGAGTTTATTGTCGGGTAAAGTATATGCTTTATGCTGTATGCTTTATGGTGGCTTTCTCCCTTTCTCCCTGCCCCCTGCACCGCCCACTCCCCGCTCACACATGCACAAATCTTTATCAGTCAGGCAAAAGAAATTATGACGGAAATCTAAAAAGTTGTGCATTAAAACTTGTTTGTGGTCGAGTGGGTGGTTGGTCGGGTGTCGAGAAGTTATTCACTCATAAATATCACAAGTAACAAAAGACAACAAAAACAAAGAAATAGACTTTGCCTAAATGGAGAGCAATTATGCGTTGGTGTTAGGCACTAAGAATTTTATTCAAAGTTTTGTGAATCGGCAATCGAAGGTTGAATAAAATCAACATTTTTCTGAAATATAATTTTGAAGCTGAATTAAACTGTCGCACCCCAAATAACTGGAAGCTGGCTGCAAATCCAATGGCCGTACAATAGAAATGCTGGGCGACAGCTTCAGCTACAGCCTCGACCGCAGCCATAGAACTCAGCACAGAAATATTTTCAATTATGATGCCAGAGTGAGGAACTCTAGAATTTTTCAATTAAGCTGCTTACAGACCGAAGGGGGGCGACCGCTGGAGCGGACTTGCCCAACTCAAAATGGAATTTCTTTGCAACGAAAAGCAAAAGCAAAATTGTCTGCAATAGTTATATAGTAGTAGTAGGAGTAGTAGTAGTGTGGCTGTGGCGGGTAGTAAAAGTGCTAGACATAAAGGTAAAAGCATTAAAGTTATATGCGCTTTAAACCCACAACAATTGTTGCTGTTGTTGTCGGCAAAGCGGATGGACGGGGAGATGGTGTGCTACTTTTATGTGCCAAGGCAAAAGTTGTCGTAGTTTTAGTGGCCGTCCCCACCCACAACGTGTCCGCGCGCCATAAAAATTTGCAACAGCTGCACAGCTTGGTCATGGAATTCGACTCAGGGGGGTGGGGGAATGGAAGATGGCCACAACTCTGGGTCTACCTTGACAGTAGTCAGCCAAAAGGATTTGATTTTTTTTCGGGGTTTTGCATACTCTAACTCGGAATTGGCTTTATTTGTTTTGTGTTGGGGTATGCGAAAGGGTAACTAGTTGGCGGCAAATGTGAAATTTGATTTTGATTTTCAAGAGTTTTGTCATAACATTTGGTAAGCAGTTAAGCATTTTGAGGACAATTTATGCGCAATGTTGGTCTAAGTGAGGAATAATTGCTGTTAGGTTTGTGGATCAAGTCCTTTTTTGTGGCTTCAGTGTTAATGCTTTATGCCCGAGTCCTGCTCACCCCTTAGAATGCACCAGAGTTGTTAGCATGAACCAGCTTAACAATGTTTCACCCAAGCATGGAAATGGCAAAGAGCATCCAATGATTCGTCCAGCTGTTTGCCTATTTCGTGTGGCCCTTTGTTTTTGCGGTGGCTTTTGTCCAATAATTTGGTCTATCTAATGGCAGCACCAAATGCATTTTGCAACGTATCTTCAGTTGGCAAATAGCCTTAGTCGCCTTAGTTCCCTGCCCATTCCCTAAGTCTGTGCATAAAATAACAATATAATGCAATGGCCAAAGTGCCGAGAAGGTTGGTCTGCAAAGCGGGGCGGCGTGGGGGATGGACGTTCTCGCTCAAGCCAAGCCAAGAACCTACAAGTATTGTAGTTTTCTAGTTGCTGCTTAGGTGACTTACTTTGCCTTAAACCATGTCAACTTTGGGTTTGTTTTCTCAAAAAAGGAATGAAAATCTTTTAGTTTTTGTTTTTCGTGTTAAGCTCTTGTCCGGTTTAAAGAAGTTTGGGGTTAGCTTTGATGCTAATTTGGCCCAGATGACAGGCAGTTGATTTGGTAGTTGTGCTGTCAAAGTCATAGAGTCATAAATTGTGTAGCCATTTTGCCAGCCGTCCCGACGCATTTAGTTAATTAGTTTTGCTGAAGCCTTTAAAGATCATAATTTGGCCAACATTTGGCAGCTGCTTCTGGCCAGGGTCGACAATTACAATAATTGTGAAGCTTATTTTGCTTTCGACACCGACTTACTCATGCTCATTGGTCACATTAAAAAAAAATTAAATTACCTTCTCTGGGCACACATTCCTGGTCAGTGTTAAACATAAATATTTGATTATACATTCTGCACGGATTTAAGCAGTAAAGCCCGCAAAGAAATTGGCACACCTGCTCAGGTGGCACAGCCTGCTTGGGTACAGTTGACCCAGTTGCCCAGTAGCTGAGATGAAGTTGTGTAAAGAAAAGCAAATTGAATGGCCATGCCATGAACTCCGGTTGAGCAGTTCAATGTACTTTCGATGCCCCCCTAGAGATTGAGAGGGTTGTTACTAGAGTTGGGCTAGTGAGGTTTTTGTATGTTCTTGTTTTAAGGTGTACTTAAATATAGTTCGAATTGATCTTAAAAACCTAAATCGATGTTTAATGTTGGCACAAAAGCTTTTGGCACAAGAACTTTGCGCCAATTCGTCGCACTAAAACTAAAGCATCTGGACTCGACAGAATCACTGCAAAATTTTTGAGAACTTGTCTCACCTTTGTTCCTAAAAATGCTTGCAGAAGGTTTTAGCACAATGCTGGACACGAGGAGTGTTCAGAATGGCTTTGAAGAAAGCAATGATATTCCGAATATACAAAAAAAGTGACCTGCAAATGGTCTGCAAGTTGCCATTTGGGTTGGAGAAATATAATATTATCAATTTGGCTTACCATAGAGACAGGTGTCAAGCAAGGTTGCCTGTGGAGTCCTTTCGAGTTAAACTTCCTATTATATACCATTGACATTAAGGAGTTTGCGAATCGGCAAACAAAATAAGGAAAACAAGAAAGAAAGTCGGTCAAACCCGACTATAATATACTCCGTACCAACGAAATTATACCCTCAGCATAAATTATGATGCTGCGGTAGCAGCTGAAAGCAGTGCTGTTACTGTGCTGCAGCAGCAAACAGTCTTTTGATCATAACTTGACAACCGTTAATCTGATCTTCATTATTCACTTGGCGGATCGACAAGTTATCCTGATTACTTAATATGTCTAGAAAAAACGAACCATCTATCTTTTAAACTGTGGGAGATATGAGGTTTTTTCGAAATTGCTGGGGCGGGAGGGGGCGTGGCCAAAATTGAAAATAAACTTGGATTGCCTGCAGGCATAAGAAGCATATGTCCCATACATGTCAAACCTCTATCTCTTACCATCTCTGAGATCTGTGCGTTCATACGGACGGACAGACGGACACACGGTCAGACGGACAGACGGACATTGAAGGAGAATATATTTACTTTATGGGACTGTTACATACTTTTGCACAAACTTATTATACTCTATGTACCTACGGTACAGAATATAAAAAGGTAAATGCACTGTTGAAAAGTTGGGTATTAATTTTAATTAATACCCCAAATTAAAGATCCAAAGTGTAATTATTCAATTCAATTTGTTGCTTTGTTTGCCTTTACATTGAGTATGATATACAGAGATTAGACACGATTATCTTTACAGCTGAGATATGGACGTGATTTTGTTTTATTTACATTTTAACTTATGATATTTAATAGATAAGAAAAAGTGTAATGAAAAACCTTAAAAGGGAAAAGTGTAATTAAAAACAGAATATTTGCACTCAGGGAAAAATCGCATAGTGAAACCTAAAACAATCATATTTGATTTTACTACCCGGAGAGAAATATGACTTCCAAAAATCGTCACCAAGTGGTCATGATTTTGGTCTGTTTTTTCCGTTCACAAAAAATGTTCGGTGGTCATAATAACAGAAAAAGTGCTCACAAAAAAATCTTCAAAATATAATTTTTCATTATTTTCTATGCTTATAAACATTTTCATATGCTATTTCAACGTAGAACAACCACCAGAGGGGAAAGAGGAGCTCTAAAATGTTAATGGGATATCGTAAACAAATGTTTATGAATTTAAAAGAAGCATCGTGACCATAATGACATGGTTTTGGTACATTTGGAACGGCTCTTTTGGCTCTGTGTGTCCCTTTTGTATTAAAATAAAGTAAAAACCCGTTAAATTGACTAAAAACGTAATTACACACATTCGAATTTTAGTTACCCCTTCTATATATCCTATGCAGGGAATTCCAACTTGAGCATAACAAGCGGTCGTATTTTTGCTTGCAATATTCTTAAAATGTAGTGATGAATACTTTTAGGTAATTTAATATCAGCCAGCGTTCGCGGCGGCAGGACATAGTTGCGACGGCATTCTAATCATGTTTAAGTTTCAATGTCCTGAGTTCGAGTCTCCCAGAGTAAGTTAAACTTTTATACAGATTTAAATAATTAACAATTTTTTATTATATTTAATATGCAGTTTTTCAAAAATACAAACCTAAATAATTAAATATAATACGCAGTTTTTTAGAACCCAATCTAATACAACTCTCCGCTTGTTATAGGTTGGCTGGCAAATTTTTAAAATAAGAAATAAAATGTTTACTATTTTCATTTTCAAACTGAAGTGTGCACTAGGCATATGACTAAATCTTAGAATAAACTTTACATTGTCCTACACAACGAATCATAGGTCATTTGTGCGAAAAAGCCGTCCGCAAAAATCATTTCAAAGTCTGAACCATTAAATGAAGTTTATTGCCCTTTTTACCATAGTTTGAATCTTTTTATATTGAATGGATTACAAAAGTTCACAAATCACACAAGAAATAAGTCACTGCAATAAACATTTGTCTAAAGGAGCTCCACTGATGGGAACAAAAAAAAATTAACGAAGATTTAATTTTTGTATGGAAACCAGGCTAAACAACAGTCGTAGAGCTATTTGTATGGATGTATGGAAAGATCCGTATCGTAAGCGTAAGTGGGGTCGCTTGGGGCACTTTTGACACACGTGACTACTTTTCAAGTTATTCCTCGAAATCCCCAAAAATGCCAGATTTCAAGCTTTGACTTGATTCCTGCGGAACGTTCGTATATTTAATATTCTTTTGGTATCCCCCTTTGAATAGGACCATGTATATTTGATTCTGAAATTTGGTCATATGCCTAGTGTGCACACTTTAGGTTTACAAACATCATATTTAACTCTAAATCAATGGTGAAAATATTGAAATCCAAGTGTTTTAATTACCCGTTTACCCCAAAAATACAGAAAAGGTTTCTAATAAGGGAAAAGTTACGTCAAATACGCCAAACAATCTGCCACATCGGCCTGTGAAACTCTCGGTCCATCAAGGAAAAATATATTCCGTATTCTTGGGGCTTACGTGACAACCAGCTTAAGTTCAATAAATTTTTTACAATTTTTAGCTTCATATACGGTAATTGTTAAACTTTGCTTAGCAATTTTAAGACATATCGATCTCTTTGAGACATAATGCGGAAAAGTCTCTGATTTTGGATTGTAAGCTGAACACTCTTTGCCCCAGAACTTACTCTCTTTACAACGTTTCAAAAGTGAATTTTGGCGTAATGAATTAATAGGCAAATCCAGTTCAGTTTTACTATCCAAGAAATGCAGTGCTGAAATTCATGCCTGAGACTTAGAATTCAGTCTAGTAAAGACAGTCATGTTTTTAATTCCAAGTGAGGGCTGATTTCAGTACTGATTCGGTACTGACCTCACCAGACAGGATCTGCCCCTACCGTGGTTCAATGTGAACGTTGAGAGTGTCTTTAGCCAGATGAACCTAGCAAAAAACTGCGTTGCCCGACAGAATGCAGCTTAAGTCGTAAATGCTGTTATGGATATTAATTGATTTTGCATTGGTCGTTTTGGTAAAAATCACAAAAATGCTGGTACTGAATTCTTAGTACAGAGATTGGCAAATTTTGGTTAGAACCTCTAAAAAAAGCTGTGCTTTGATAAAGGTTTGACTCACAAACCGGGTTTATTTTTAAGATAATTGGTACCTTAAGCACTTCGAAAGGAAACTTTTTAAAATTATTATTGGCTCTTAGCAGGATTTATATCAGTTCTGAGCCGAACCAAACCAAACCGGAACGAACAGCTTATTGGTGCTCGAACCAGTGTACCAAATTATGACAATTTGATTATTATTTTCTAATCCAAGCAGCGTATTGTGGGACTGTTTCCGCTTCACCTTATTACTGCAGACATGCAGTTAAACTCAACGCAGAAGGTTGCTTGCAAGTCCGAAAATTGACGTAAAAATTGACCCAATTTCGGCTTAGCGGACGTCAACAGTTCTTTCTGTAATGGGAACTTCTATCAGTCAAGCACTTTACCTAAGCTCAAATCGCTCGAAAAAATTCACTTTTTTGTGAATTCTTGTGACGACACAGTTCAAATCTCATTATTAAAACTAAAAGCACATTCAAGTATGACATTTAAAGAATGTTGTATAAAATTTTCACGAAGAAATATTAAAAAACACGGCAATGGCAGCAAATCTTCGGAAATCTCTCGGAAAAAAAGGTGAATTGCGGTGCCCCTCATAACCTGGTGCTGGATCATCCGAAATCAAATAACCAAATTTTATTCGTTAGATAATAGTTTTCCCCAGGTAACGCTGTCGAGTTTTTTTCAAAATTTTAATTTTCAACTTTTTTGGAAAGTTTTGAAGTGAAAAAAGCGTTTTTTTTTAAAAATGCGGCTAATTCTTTATTGTAAAATAAAAATTATTAACAAATTTGAAAAAAACTCGACAGCGTTACCTCGTAAATTATGTTCAGAAATAGTGTACAAAATTTCAAAATGATCGGTTCAGTAGTTTTTATGTTATGAGGGGCACCGACTTTGAAAACGTGAGTTGTGGGAAAAACGCTTTAAAGTTTTGAACACTAAAAAATTTGTACGGTACCTGAAATGCGACAGGTATAAAAATACTCGTAACTTCGTCAATTTTGCTCCAATCGACTTGAAATTTTGACACAATATTCTTAATATTTTAGGCATTCATTTAAAAAAATAAAAAAAAAAATGCGAAAAAAAAATTTAAATAGCTTAAGGAAAATCCAAAGATGTATGCTTCAAATAGCTCATGTTTTGATGATCGAATCAGCTAGAAGCTTTTAAGGGCTCATCTACAAAGAACCAAACGTCGACCGAGGAGAAAGAAATTAGTTCAATGAATCGTTTTCAGTGGAGCGAACTAGCTCATACTGAACTCAACTCAACGTTTTCCCTTTGCAAATTGGAACGAGCATGAAATATTATTAGTTTTATGGCCAATTTTGGGGGAGCACAGAAGTTTTCTTTTTATCAAAGCAAGACTACATCCTTTGCTACTTCAATTCAAGTTTTGAATCTAGTCTTTAGCAGAAGTCAAACCCCCCCCCCTGATTAAACCCGTTTGGATTTCTAACTCAACGAGCTACTGTCACCGTTTCTAGTTGATACCCTCAAACGCTTCATGCAACCCATGCAATTGCCATGCACATGTGACTCTTGTCAATGCATTTTTTACAAGAATCTTTACTCTCTGGCCTACTCGGCTGCTGCACAAATTTGCAAAAGTGCAACGTTATCTGCATAAAGAATTTGGAGGCTCTCCACCTTACCGCCGGCTGCCTTGCTGGCTGGCTGCTGTTCTGCCTAATCTCAATGCAATCACTCAGAGCAACAAGCAGGCAGGCAGCCGGAAGACAGAGCTGCCTGGTTGGATGAATGAAGGGCAGATAGGTGGGAGAGTCCTTCGGTCGGTCGAACGCTGGCACACACTCGACTGGAGCAAACAACAAAGTGGCCGCTTGAGTTGAGTGCAAGTGCAGCCTGCTTTTGGGCTGGCTGGCTGTTGCCAGTGTTGCCGTGTCAATCACTTTGCAATTTACAAAATGCACTTTCAGCCCAAAAAAATGTGTGCTCCTGCGGTCGACTAGACTGTGGGGACTATGATGAATGTCACTCTGGGGCGGGGATAAGTTTATTGTCCCGTTTCTGCCCCCTCCCCATCCACACTTCATTAGACTATCACTGGGGCGTTGACAAGCAACGAGTGTCATGCTGTCGTGTCATGCTGCCAAGCACTTGAGGCTTTTTAACACGGATTGTCATTGAGGGCAAGGGGTGAGGGCGTGGGGTGTGGCTGCCAAAGTCTAGACAAAAGTACTGGCACCTTTGTATCAGTCGAGTGGGATTGTCTTGGCGGAAATGCTGTCAAAGCAAGCCCAGATGCCCAGCGCATGTGTGTGTGTGTGTGCGTGTGTGGGCAAAAACTAATGTGCCAACAGCTTGTTCCCGGCCAAACTAATCTACAACTCATTTGGTGGGTGTTGGCATGTAGTTTAAAGTTTGGCGCGTCTGTTGACACTTAGACAGCAACAACTCATCAACGTCATGAGCAGCCGAGGGCGAAAAAAAAAACTAAAAAAATAAAAATCTGAAACGAAAAACAGTAAAACAATATTAGTGATTTCGTATTGTAGACAAGTTTTTGAATGGGTTAACACTGCCAGTCTGTGTGTGTGTGAAATAAGTGTCAGTCAAAAAGGGGGCACAGACAGCTAAAGTGAAATTTAAGGGTGTTAGCTTATGAAATCAGTCACAGATCACTTAACTTTGTTTCGAACATGAACTTGAGACTGACAATTGTCGTGACTTTAGTTTATTTTTTCGACGCTTCACGAGGAAAAACTGCTTAGAACACGCAGACACACAACAACAACTCAGCCCAAAACAAGGTCGAGCCCGACTATAAAATACTCTGTACCTCCATAAGTTTGTGTTTATCACACAAGGTGTTAATGTCAGAGCTGCAAGCCGGTTTTGAACCGAACCGGTTCGAGCCCGGAATTCCGACTTTCAGATTACTGTGAACCGAACCTTGAACCGAACCTCTTAAGGTATTAAAGCTGAACCTGAACCCGTTCCAAACCCAAAATTTCGGTTCGGTTCAACAAAAATTATAGATTTGAACTATTTGCCAGTGACTTCTTCTGTTATCCTGATGGAATTATCCACATTACTGTGGAAACACTTTTTACTTTAAGGGCTGTATCCAGAACTTCGAAGTTTTTATTTCGTCATAATACTTTATATAAGCAGAACACATTGTCATTGCTTTGATGTTCATGAGCTGTATAAAACTGTTTCTATTTATATAAAGTATTGTGAAATCCCATCCCAACCCAAAATCGAGACAATTCCCTATTAGTTTATGTCGGATTTAGGTCGATGTGTCAAGTGCTGCCCATCGGTGATCCAGACGGTGTTGTCCAGCATAAATGTTGTCTTTGCCTATAGCGCAACTATCGTTCAACCGATTCCCACCATTCCTTCGGCGGGTCTATAAATAATACTGATTATTAAATATGTCCAGAGGGTGTTCACATACTTAATGTACTCTGTGTACCTCTGGTACAGAGTATAATAAATAATATTTAACTAAATGGAAAAACCTAAATATGAGATTCAAAATCTCAAAACACAGCCTCTTCGTAGATTTGAAAATTTTTTTTCATTTTTGTATTCCTTACATTTTTATATGGAGCTTTGAAAATGCGTTTGGAGCTTGACACACGGTTAGTAGAATTTCGCTTAAACAAACCTTAAGATCCATTTTACATTCAGCAGACTTAGGACCGTTTTCCGACCCTCGAAGGTGATCACTTCGTAATTATAATGCGTATCTTGTCACTTTTTATGCTTCAAATAGATCTTTAAAAATGAAATCTTAAAACGGTTTTAAAAACAGAAAAATTGTTCTTTTGTTTTTACTTTCTATGCCAACGGATCAACGCTGCTGAAACACAAAAAAAAAAAAACCGAACGATAACTTAAGAACAAAAGCTCTTAAAAAAGTATTCGTTCTTAAATATTCAATAATTTCGCTCTTGAAGTCGCCCTCAGTATAGTTCTCAGTATAGTGTTTATAGGCAAGGGGAGTGAGGTAAAGAAACAGTGAGGAGAGCAAGCACATTGGAGAGAACACAGCGTTGAGCTCGCTCTCTCAGTTTATTTTTTTTATGGAAGAGGGGTGTATGAGGAACCTATCGCGCGGAGAGTGCAATCGATTTTTGCACGAATGTTGCTTTGGAATTCTCAACAAGTTATGGCATAGCTGGCATAAAGAGAAGGCTGTTCGATTGACAGTTGACAGACAAAGACAGATGCTGCTTTGATGTGTTGTGCCGGCTTAAACTTGCTACATGTTTAACAATTAATTTTATATAAAATAAATAAAAACAAAATGGAAAAAATACTGTTTTTAAATTGTTGTATGATTGGAATCTGTTACCCTGTTTATACTCAACAAAAGTGTCATGTTAAAAGCTCATTAAGGGTAGTTTCTACCTCTGAGCCTCATTTTTTAATGCTTCGCTAAAAATTGAATTACACAAAAACTATAAGAGATATTGACAATGGGTTTTTTTTTTGGATAGATAATTGATAAAACTAGAAATTAAATTCTGGGTTTTGCTGTTGTTGTTGCAGTTGTTGTTGTAGCTCCCGTCAAAGTAGGGCCAAAAAAAAAAGTTGGTCCAATGGTTCCGGATTTTTCTCCGAAACGGCTTATCCAAAATGGATGAACTAAAAAAGGATGTGCTCAGAATTAATGTGGTTTTCGCACCTGCCTCCACGTTTGATAGGTTCAAAAACACCGGAGTTTTTTCTTCTGTAAAATCGGTCTAGCCTAGATATTTTTGAATCTACCCGGTTCTCCCAGGCAGGTGCGAAAATGGTGGGAATTATGTGTAAAACAAAAAAAAAATTTTGAAATCGGTCAATATTTACTACATTTTTTTTCCGGAACCAGTTCAAAAAAAGTGGTTTTGAGATAATGGCGTTTAATGTTTGGTTTTTGATTTCTCGACATACTAAAACAAGAAAGAAAGTCGGTCAAGCCCGACTATAACATACTCTGTACCAAGAAAATTTGTCTTTTGATCATAACTCGAAAACCGTTCATCCGATCTTCTTCATTTCTTTGGCGGATCGATAAGTTATCCTAATAACTAAATATGTCCAGAAGGAACAAGCCATCTATCTTCAAAACTGTGGGAGATATGACGTTTTTTCTAAATTGCGGGGGCGGGAGGGGGCGTGGCCAAAATTGAAAATAAACTTGATCTGCCTGCAGACATAAGAAGCATATGTCCCATACATGTCAAACCTCTATCTCTTACCATCTCCGAGATCTGTGCGTTCATACGGACAGACAGACGGACAGACGGACGGACGGACAGACGGACATGGCTATATCGACTCGGCTGTTGATGCTGATCAAGAATATATATACTTTATGGGGTCGGAGATGCTTACTTCTGGATGTTACATACTTTTGCACAAACTTATAATACTCTATGTACCTTCGGTACAGCAGATTATAATTAATTTATAATTTTTCCCAAATACTTGTTTTTATTCATTTGGGTATAAGCTAGGACTGAAAAAAAATTTCATTCAAATCGGTTGATTGGTTCCCGAGAAATTAGGGGTAAAGTGCGTCAAGACGGGAAAAATTAAAAAAAAAGTCCCAAGTAAGATTTTTTTTTATAAAAAAAGGCTTTCTTTTGGGGAAATTTCGAACATAACATTTTTTTTCTGCAATTTTTTAGCTAAACAAAAATTATAGTATTTTAAGAAATACGAGGTTCGATAATAAAGTTTTTCACGATCGAGGGTCGACCAAAAAGTTGTTTTTTTTTAAGTACGTGATTTTAAGGGGAAAAATTAGACCGGGTTTTTACAAAATTCAAATTTATATTCCTTTGTTCGCGAAAACAGCCCTTAAAGTTACCACACACCAAATAAATACGTTTTTTGCCCATAAATGTAGACTTTCCTTCACAAAAAATATTCCCAAAAAAAAAACTACTTGTCGGATCTGCGTGAAATTTTTACTGAATGTTCTTAATACCATAATTGTATTTTTAAGCAGGAGTAAGCGATCTTTGCTCTTGATACTAGAAAGAACATTCTCGGTTTTTGACAATGCTGCATGCTCTTAATTCAAGAATGAGCGTTTTTGAAATCGAGTATGTTAAGCAATTGATTCAAGGACTATTCAGCTTGATTTGATTTGTATAGAGTGTTAAAGATCTTGCATTTCAGAATTTTCATTCTTTTAGAACTTCTGACATCGAACATTCTTGATCCAAGTATGAAATTCTCTATTTTTTCGCCGAGTGCACAAACAACAAGGGTATGAGTCACCGACTGCAGCGCTTTGGCTTGTTAAATTTGAAACTATTTTCTGTTCAGTTCAACCACATTTTCACCCTGCTTAAGTTTCATATCTGATTTTTTGTTCGGACCATCATTTCATTTTGGTTTCCTTAAAACTGCAAGCTTAATGACAGTTTATAGTTCGTTTTTATTTCAGTTAATTAATATCCTCCGGCGGCCAGGGGGCAAACGTATCCAAATATATAAGATTCCGGGCGAACCAACGCACAGGGACCTTGCTTCCGTTGACAGCTGCGGTAGCTGTCAGCTTATTTGACTTGGCCTTGGGTAGGCTTGGCTTGGTTTGGTTTGGTTTGGCTAACTCATTGCATGCCACCAGGCCTGCAATTGGAACTGTCCGGGAGCAGCATACTCCGTTCATGTCCGGGGGGAGTTGACCTCAGTGGCTGTCAATTTTTTCTCTCGTTTGTCGTTGTCTTGTTCGCTTTGGCTCTGCTGGCTGTCATTAAGTTTTATTTAATTCTGACTTTTGTTTGACTGTTTTTGTGTTGGCTGGGACAGTTTTTGCTAACAAATTGCTTAGCGTCAAGTGTCGTGTAATTACAAGACACATGTATGTGCGAGCGCGTGTGTGTGTGTGTGTGTGTGTGGATTGTTGCTGGCAAGTCGCTGGGGGAAAGTTGCTTTTCATTTTCTTTTAGCTCTTGGGGCAATTGTTGCTTGTCATGTGGCCTGTTGGCCCACAAATTAATGCCATAATAATAGTTGGCCTTTTCTTTGTTTTTTTCCCAGCCCCCGTTTACTGCTGCTGCTAATGATGCCAACCTTAGAGGCAGCTGCGACCCTGGGCCAGCTGCTAATTATGTGTGGATTTGGCCTGTGAGGCGTGTGTTTGCTTTCAAATTTATTTAATTTCTGTATATTTTCAGTCACAACTTTTGGTTAGTTTTGCTGGTAATTATTTTGCTACAACTTTGCCCTAATTGTGGGTTCGCACCTAAGATGCAGAGGAGCATTCACTCGCTCTCTGTGCCATATCCAATTAGCAACATTTTGTCAGCCGCAATGGACAATGCAGGACAACTCTCAACGCTGGGCGCATAATTAAAACTTGGCTAAAAAGCACTCGGGAAAACCCCAACAGCCAAATGAAAGTCCCCTTTCGCTGTACATGATGTGTGCCATGGACTAAACTGTTTGCCCATCCCTGGCCGCATAATTACTGAGTTTCGGCTGGCATGGCTGTCAGAGCGCCGTTTTAAAATTGGCGCATAAAATGTCAATTTGATGTCATTGGATCAACTTAAATGCGCCGGGCCGGAGCAGGCCCCGGCTCTGGCGCAGGCACTAGCTCTGGCAATTCACCATGCCAGCCGCTGGCTCGGCCTGGTCCTGGCGGGTTAATTTTGGGCTCGCGTAACTCCCTCGCAGCCATTCATATGAAACAACGCCCCGTGCCCGGTGCCCCGGACAGCGTTTGTGTCATGTTGCTGCTTCATTTTGTGGAAGCTGTCCTGTTGACATTGATGTTGTCGCTTTGTGTGCGCGTGTGCGTGGGGCGTACCTGTGCAAATATCTGTTTATGTTACGCCTGGCGTCCCCCGCAGTCACCGGCCAGCCAGCCAGCCGGGCAGCCTGGTCAGCAGATTAGTTTACTTAAATTGATGGCAACTTAACGCTAATAACAATGTGCCGGCAGAGAGTTGTCGTTGGGATGTGTTGCTGGTTTGGCCTCTGGTCAATGGCCCAAATGTTTGTGCTGCATACCTTGAGGCGTTGGGCATTAGGTAGCTCTGGGCCGGGTGTGGCTTAATTAAATGACATGGCCAGTGCATTAATCAATGTTTTCCACTCTCATCCTGTTTTGACTTTGGCCTGGCTTATTTCCCAGGCGAACTGGCCCCGCTTTTACCCACACATGCATAATTCACCATTCTTGTGTTGTTGTTGTTGTTTTTTTGGCATAACTTTTACTTACTTTAAATAAATCAACAACAAGGCGACTCCCAGTTTAAGCAACTTTTTTTGATATATGAGCAGCATCCTGGCTTGTGGTGGTTTTTTGTTTGGTTGCTGGTTCAGAGTTGCTTGCTTGGGTTATAGCAAAGTGCCAGGACCTGGCATGTAGGTAGGAACCAGTCGCTGTTCTGTGATAAAAGTAAAAGTTATTAATTTGCGGCAAAGTAGAGTTGGTATCCAGTTGCAGACCAATGAGACCTTCCGCAAGGTGATCAGGAATGTGTGGTTACCCTTGCAATGGGAATTAGGAAATGGCTACGATTTTTGCAATGCACAGAAAGATGTATCGGTGACCACTTGAACTTTATACTTACATATTCTTGATCAGTGTGAACAGCTGAGTTGATCGGTTCTAGGAATATTGTAACTCGATGAAACTTTGTACGCAGTTTTTTAATACATGTAGAATCCGCCTTAGAAACCGAATGGATTAGATTAGTAGTTGCATCTTCTTGCTTTACACTCGAAATAGTAATTGGCTTTGTACTTGAATTAAGCAAAAACGGTATCAATAATTAGAAAATACTTGACTTAAGTCATCAATCCAAAAAATAAAGAAAGTTAACTTCGACTAGGGCGAAGTTTGTATACCCTTTCAGCACGTTTTTCTAACTAACTTGAAAGACATTTTCACTGAAAACAAACATGTTTTTCTCTCTAGGACTAGTTTTCTGACTACAAACTATATAGATGTCCGATTTCGAACAAACTTAGTGGAATCATGGGAAAGCATAGCAAACTAAGAAATGCAAAACATTGAAGAATTGTGTGGAAGCTTATAAAATAAATATATGCCAATTTTAAAGGAGTTTACATTGAAAACAAAAAAGGTTTTTTTTTTATACCTTTTTTTCTAACCTTACTTTTCTATGGCAGCTATACTATATAGATGTCCGATTTTGGCCAAACTTGGCAGAATCATGTACAAGCATGATGCAATGAAAACAATAAAGCTATTCTTGATGAGTATTTCAGAGTTAGATATGCCAATGTCGTACATAATCCACACTTTGCATTCACTCAAATTGACAGACTAGCTGAAGGTATTCAAAATTAATTAGTAGTAAGAAAAATATATGAGAGTTGTTTTCCTGAATTAGTAATATTCATAGGCGCAGCATACTTTAAAGAGCTTTTATCATTATTATTTTGGGGTAATTTTTAATCAAAAATATTGCAAATCAGCTGTTGACATTTTGAGAAGCGTTTTTCATGGCTCGTCACTTTAAAGCTAGAGCCAACAGCTACTGAATGTGACCGGGTTTGTATGATTTTTAATCAAATCTTTTTCATTAGTGGGTTGAGCTAGCTCGAGGTCCCTACAAGTTATGAAAAACTTTTCCATTAGAAGTCCAGAGGCTGGATCAAACCAGACACACACTACCCACTGCACCACACCACTCGCTTCATATGTTGCTAAATATTCTTCCGCAATATTCTTAACTCAAGCACAAATGTATGTATACTATCCATATGTAGGGTACTGATGGCACTAATGTAAATAGTTTAAATCTCGTAATACCAATATAAAGTCTAAAATTTTAAAGCATAAGCGGTCTCGCAGCGTTTTGATGAACCAGCGCTATTTGTGTGGTTTGCAGTGAGCTGAATATAATAATTTGACTTTTATAAAGAAATATCAAGAAGAGGTCTTCAAAATGCTAGGCTACTGATTGGATGACAGAAATTGAGAGATTTGAAAACGACTTACAAGGCCAAGTAGACTTTATGCATACAGTTTTATAGTAGCCAACATTTGTTTTGAGAATTTACATAAAATTCATCCTAGTTTGGTTCAATAACGAATCGTGTAACGAAAATCGCTAGAACTTTCGAACTAATTAAAAATAGATTTGCTTTTATTTTTATGCTATAATATTCTGTAAATCAAACCCGACTATCTATACATCTAAACATATAAATAAAATTGAAAGTATGCTTGTATGTTTGTTCCTTATGGGCGTCTAAGCCGCTGAACCGATATTCACAAATTTTTCACAGTATGTTCATGTCGATCAGGAAATTGTCATAGGCTATGTCTCATGTCTGTGACTTGGTCCAAAAACCGCGAAAATTAAAAAATTAAACCGTTCATCCGATTGCGAAGAAACTTTGGAGAATGGTTAAGTGCTTGCCCGGGAAGGCCTCTAAGTTGAAGAAGTGGGCGGAAAATGGTCCAAAAACCGCGAAATTTGCAAAATTCAACCGTTCATCCGATTGAAACATTGGGGATTGGTTAAACGCTTGCCGGTTAAAGTTTCTAAGTTGACGTAATAGGGGGAAAATGGACCAAAAACCGCGAAATTTGCAAAAAATTATACCGATCATCCGATTGCGATGAAATTTTAAGGAATGGTTGGACGCTTTCAAGCGAAAATTTCGTAGGTCCAAAAATCCGCGAAATTTGTAAAATAATCATATAAATATCTATGAAAGCGCTTAAAGCTTAGATTAAAATCCAGCCGTGGGTAAATGGACGATGCAGATTGATCGGCTGAATTTTGATATTTTTCATTTGAGCTTATATTATTATGAAGATTTCATAAACGGCAATTGTAGACTGGTTAATAGGACCAAACTGTCAAAAAAGCCGCGAAATTCGCAAAGTTACAGTTAAAACTTTCATTTTCTCACAATGCAAAGGACCCGGGCGTCGCTGGGTATTCAGCTAGTCATTTAACATGAGTAAAAAATATTCTATGTTAAAATCTAGAAACAAAATAAGAGAACATCAAATAAGTACAATTCAGGTCCATTTAATTCCGAAGATTTTCCCAATTCGTTCTTCAAATATCAAAGACTCCAACTCAAAGGAGGCTGGAAAGATCCAAGGGCCATGAATTAAGCAGAACCAAAATGTTAGAGTATTGAACATACACAGAAATCTATGGAGATTGTTGATTTTTGAATCTCTGGAAAAATTTTCCGTTCCGTGAATAAGATTGTCTAACTACAAGAACAGGGTTGCTTCTCTCTCTGAAATAATTTACAAGGCTGGCTTTACACCAGAGATGGGCGCGTCGCGACGTTCCAATGCACACGTGCATGGGGCCTCTGCCGCGGCCGACTGCACAAATCACACGTACGCTATAAGCATTGCTTGTATGCATGCTTGTATGCGTGTGAAAAGTGTGACGATATGTGTTCATGCCCATCTCTGCTTTACACACATGAGACATGACTATGACATGACATAGACTATCATGTCTCATGTGTCGAACTGTGTAAAAGCAGCCTTACAGTTTTATTCATAACTATTTTGATGTTTCGTACAATATTTTACGTTCTAAATGAGATACATTATGGTTTACTTAAGTTCCAGATGAATTTAAAAGCACACTGAAAAAAGAAATCAATCCGAAACGGGATTGAAAACAGGGTAATCCCGGATAGTCTTGATACGATCCCGAAAAAGATTGATTACACTTACAATTTTACTTTTGTAGGTCCACAAAACAGGATCATTGCAAGTCTGCTATGGGATTACCCTGTTTTCAATCCCATTTCGGATTGGTTTCAGTTTTTTTTTTCGGTGCATTATCTCAAAATAACAAATTTAAAAAACAAAAACATCGCGTCCTACCCTGAGCAAGACTTGACAACCCTGGCAACATATTTTTTGTCCATTTTGAGAATTTGGGTTGGCCAAAGATTATACAATGAATGCATTGTATTAAGGTGAATTTGTTTGTAAAAATGAAAAATCTTTATTTATTCTTCTAAATCAATTTCATCCCCTTTAAAGTAATCCCCTCCCGATAAAATACACTTATGCCAACGTATTTTCCAATCCTCGAAATATGCCAAATAGTCCCTTTTCGGTATAGCCATCAGCGCTTTCTTCGATTTTGCTTTTATCTCCTCAATCGACTCGTAACGCGATCCCCGAAGTGGTCTCTTGAGTTTTGGGAATAGCCAGAAGACACACGGAGCCAAATCAGGCGAATACGGTGGTTGCGGAATGATATGCGTCGAATTTTTGATGACTTTTTTGCAAGAAATTGCGAACTTTCGGTACCAAAACGAGATTTGACTTTTCGTAGGCCCAAATGGTCTTTCAAAATGGTTTTCACAGATCCTTCTGATATTCCGATCATATCAGTAAGGTCTCTAACAGTCAACCGACGATTTTTGCGCACTAATTCCTCCACTTCATTGACGTGTTGGTCATCTGTTGACGTCAATGGTCGTCCGGAGCGCTCCAAGTCATCCACACGTTCTCGACCCTCTTTGAAGTCTTTGTACCACTTATAAACATTTTTTTGTGACATGGTAGAATCACCAAAGGCCTTCCGCAACAACCTCAACGTTTCCGCAGCCGAAATTTCATTCCGCAAACAAAATTTTATGGCACTTCTCTGCTCAATTAAATTGTAAAAATTGTAAAAATCGAAAAATGCACTCTTGGTCATTTGGAAAACACAAGCGTAAATATATTACTGATAATGACATTCACATGAAATTTGGCACAGATGTCATCAACAGATATGCCAACTCAAGAAAAAAAAACCTGCCCGAATTGTTAGGCCCGCGAAGTTTAAATTGACCCTAACACCTTACTTTTTGCTCACAGTAGTATATTCTTTGGTTTGACAAATTCTAAAATAATACCGAAAAAGATATCTGTGGCACCTAAGAGTTGGCCATCGCTTGGAACTTGGTTGGAAGAGGTCTCTGTGTAACCCCCGCCATTGAATCCCAATTTGAAACACCTCTCTTTTGTCCATGTCAGCGCACAGCAACGACGTGGCAAATAGTATTTCTATGCTTAATATTCTTTCCAAATTTATGTGGGTCGGAGACTTAGAGTCTCCTCTTCTTTCAGAAAAGTGTTGAGTCAGTTGGGAATTTGAAGAGCACATTCGTTTCAAAATAGTTCGCAACTTCAGCTGCGCACTTTTAATAGCTTGCACTGCACAGTCAGTGGGAATTCCGAATCGAATGATGCTGTTTAGGAAGGAAGAATTCTTCTTAGAAGGTGGATAGATGGATCTGCTTCATGTCTGTAATGGGGCGAGCACCAATTTAAAAGCTATCTTAAGTTCTTAAGCCAGAGTATTGCATTAAAGCATCGCTGCTGCTGCGCTGTTGCAGCGAGCTTTCTTTTGCACATGACTTGATTATCGATTATCCGATCTTTGCAGATATTTTGTTGGATGGATGGAAAATCTTGATTGCTTTAAAGGTTTAGAACGAACTGTGGGAGAGAGGGGGCGTGGCAAGTCTCAATTTGCAACCATTTCATACATCTTTTGGTTCCTACGAACAGACAGACAAGCCAATTTCGACTCGAATGTTGAAGCTGATCAAGAATATATTTACTGTATAAGTTCGGAGATGATTTCATGTGACTATTTCTCTGGAAACATTTTTCTTCAAGACTTTAGTGGCTGCTCTGTGTAACTAGCCCATGGGCCTCACACAGATACAAACTCATCACCGCGCTTAGGTCCATCCGCTCTCAATTAACACAAATATTTTTAATTAATTTCCGAATCTAGCGACAGCTAATTAAGCCCGGCATCCCAGTTGTTAACCCAGTTCGTTAATTATTTTTAGAAAATTCATGGAAAATCATGTAAGAACAGCGAAAATATTCATTAAGTGACGCTCATCAGAAATTTAGAGGATGCTTGTAAAATTTCGCTTGGCCAAAAATAAACGCCGCCTGGGCTGGGGACTCGGAAAACTAGGGCTATTTATAAAATGTAATTTGCCGGGAGACGTTGAAACTTTTGCTGTTGTTGCTGCCGTTCGGCCGGACCCAAAACGATGCCGCCGGCCACCAGGCAGGCTGTCGACCTCTTTCTTGCCATGTTTATTATAAGTTTGCCTTGCCGTTCACTTTTTACACCTTTGCTAGAACTGTCCCTCCCTCTCTCTCCCCCTCTCTGGGGCAACTTTTCATTTTTTGTTCCCTGGCTCACAGTTTGACACCCGGTGTCAAATGATGTGTCAAAATGTGCACAATTTACCGTATGCCGGACCTGCTACGGGAACGGTACTTACGGATTCTGGGGTTAAATGTGTGCGGGATTAATAGCTGGCACACGCTGTCTCCCGTTCGTGCCAGTCGGATGTCGTCAGCTCCCGTCTCCCATTCTCCAGGATGTCGACATGTTTCATTGGGGGTCATAAATGTTTTTGGGAACTTTAATGGGGCGCCAGCTTTTCAACCCAGCACGTGTAATTGCCGTACAATTTTCCATATGTCTTAGGCGATGTCCTTGCTCTCTCCCACTTTATGAAAATTATGTTTAGCTATTTGTGAAAATTAAAACGCGCACGGCACATTTTTTAATGCATAAGCGTGCATGTCGTCCTGCTGCTGTATTTCCCCCTCCCGGCTGCCAGCGTCAATTTTTCACATAAAGTTTGCCAAACGCTCGACTTGCATATAAATGACTTGGCCGGAACCAACAAAAAAAAAGAAGAGAAACCCCTTCTGTAGTGAAGCCATGTGGGAGCTCCAAAGTGTTCCAGTTGTCAACTCTTTCAACGTGTATTACATTTTGAGCGAAGTGAATAAGAAAAATGCGAAGCATAGGTAAAGGTGGGAAAAAAAAATAATTTCCTTTGCGTAATGTGTGCTGTGTTGTTGTTGTTTTTCTTCTTCTTCGACGTGCTGGAGCAGGGTGGCCGGCAAGGGAGGGCCACACCACTGGGCCGAGAATTTTGGAGTACATTTTAGTTAAGATTCAGTTAGAAGGGTATTTGGATGCGCATAGGGAAGCTTTCGAAAAATATCTTAAACTATAAAAGTCAGTATGGTTTTTAATATTATTTACTGAAAACTGTGTGAAGAATAATGCAAATTTAAATCTCCATTTTTGAAGTTGTAAGCTAGATAATTAACCGAGTATCAATTTAAAATTTTTTGAGATGAGCGAAAGTTTTAGTTTCTAATGCAAAATGTATACAAGAAGTACGATATACCCGTAACTCAGGGGAACTGATGTAATGTAGTAACACATGATGCTCCGAAAAGTATGCAACGTTTTGTCTCGGTAAAAAGCTACATTTTGAGGTTAAAGTTGGGAGATAGTTTGACGATTTATCCCATTAATTATCGATATTCGTCTGCTTGGTGTATTGCCTGATATATCCCTTAAAAATAGCCTTAAGGGCAACAATGAGATTCTTTATTGTTGGTCTCACATTTTGTTCAACCCATCTTAATCAAAAACGAGAAAGCTAAGCTAACTTCGTCTGTGCCGAAGTTTTTATACCCTTTTTTTTTTTTATTATTATTTATTATTTATTAATCGTCGACAAAAAAGCTGTCAACAAATTTGATATAACGTTATAAAAAGGCTTATCAACTAGGATGCCTAACAAAGATAGCCTAACAAAATTACAAAATAATCTAATAGCGACTCCGACTCGGTGGGGGAATTTTATTTGCCTGTCCGGCCAGCTATGCCCCGATTCACAGCCTGTTGTAGTCAGAGACGCTATTAGAACTAACAAAATAAAGCGTGAAGAGGAGAAAGAAAAAAAAAATCGAATAGAAAAAGAATTAAAAAGTAAAAATAAGAAGAACAGAAAAGAAAACTTAACCTCTACTTATGTATGAACTATAATCAAAAAAAAAATAAAATAAAAAATAAAAATAGATTAATAAATATAAATATATATATAAAAAGAGGTAAACTTAAAACATACACAGGAACAGTGAAAAAAAATAAAAATAAATAAAATATATATATATAAAAAAAAAAGAACAAACAATAAAAATTAAAAAATGTAATATAATAAAATAATGAATAACCGAAAAGTCTCTGACCCGGTGGGGGATGATTTATTAGCCAGTCCGGCAAGCTATGCCCCTATTCACAGCTAGGTGCGGTCAGAGACTTTCATGGAGATAGGTGTAAAGGGACGTTTTTAGTGAGAAGAGAGAGAGATCTGTTGAGAGCAAGTGATAAAGATCATTATAGTTTTGACATATGACCCGAAAACGATTGTGTTGGGCATAATCAGTTGCGCATCTAGACAAGATTAAAGGTAAATAGTTTCTAGTCGGTCTAGAAGGAACAGAGAAGTTAAGGCGACATAAGAGTTCAGAGGAATCTACATCACCAATAATTAGCTTATGCAGAAAAGAAAACACCTAAGACTGTCCTACGGTTAGCTAGCGGTTAGCCTTGCAATTGCTCGCTTAAATATTTTCAAAAAATACTTTTTCCCATTTTCCGTCCGATCGTTCGTATGGGAGCTATATGATATAGTCATCGGATTTGGACAAAAACTTGTAGAATTATGTAAAAGCATGTGAAACAAACAAATACAAAATTGCAGGATGATACCATTAAAAACAAAAAAGTTTTTCTAACTAAGACTGTTTTTCAGACCTATCTTTTGTATGGCAGCTATACCATATAGTTGTCCGATTTTAATAAATCTTGGTAGAATCATAAAAAAACATAGAAAAACTACGATTACAAAGTTTGGAGACGTTTCCATTGAAAAGAAAAAAGTTTTTTATGCTAAAACTAGTTTTCCGACCGATTGTTCCTATGGGAGCTATGAGATATAGTCATCCGATCTGGTCGGTTCCGACATATTAGTCGTGTGCAGCAAAAAGAAGACTCTGTGCAAAATTTCAGCTCGATAGCGCTTTAAAACTGAGAGACTAGTTCGCGTAGAAACAGACAGACAGACGGACGGACAAAGCTCAATCGACTCAGCTCGTCACCCTGATCAAGAATATATATAGTTTATGGGGTCGGAAATGTATATTTCGATGCGTTGCAAACTTCTGGGCAAAATTATAATACCCTTTGCAAGGGTATAACAATAAGTCTTGCAGGACTTTTGTAACAACAAAGAAGTCATATAGGGATGCCATTCGTGTCTCCAGTTAGCTCTATTTAAGCATGCATTGTTTTAGCTATTCTTTATGTCTGTTTTATATTAATCTTTGCCATTTTTAGCTATATTTAACAGTTGATCTTGCCATTTTTGGTTATTAACATTTGGCAACACTGGTTAAGCAATACTCGTTACTTAGTACTTGATATCCACAACTCGATGCATCATACTCAGTACTCCATAATATGGTTGCCTGATATTTAAAATTTATCTATTTTGATGTATCTCTTGGTATTAAAAAGTATCATTTCGATATTTATGTGAAGCTGCATAAAAATCGATATCTAAATATAATATTTAAATCATTATGTTCTAACTGATCTCAAAAATCCATAAATCAAGAACCTCAAAAGTTCTGGAGAATAATGGGCTCTGGGGTAGGATCTCGAGGTTTGGTTCTCCGACCGGTTAATTTAACTTTGAAACCTAAGGAGTTGTTTTGAAGCTAGGGTTATAAACTCTTAGAACGTTGAAAGGAAAGCGTAGAGCTAAGGAAGCTTTTAAGACAATCAATCGAATGGACCACATTTATTATAGATATCATTCAAAAGTCCTTTATCACGGTTTATGCCAGGACTTGGAAGCTGAAAGCTAGCTTCTTTGTAATTCTTGTTTCGAGCTTAATACATGTTTGATATCCTCGCAATATGCCGAGATTGGAAATGATTTCAAAGGTGCTTAACACCGAAAGCTTTAAGCAGAAATTAACCGGCTGCTGACTAGAATAAAAGAATACTGAAACTCTCATTTTATGGTGGCCTAAAAAGCTAAGCGTTTGTGTAAACTGAACAGTTGAACCTTCCGTTGGTAGCGCAACGTTTAGCATGTTAAAAGCTGCGCCCAAAGTGAATAATACTCTCACGACGTGCTGTCATTTTCAACTAAAATAAAAACAAACACTCAACACACACACACACACACTCGCACACACACACATATTATTCATAAATTGTGTGCGTATTAAAGCGGAGTAATATACTCGCACTCGAACTCGCTGACTGGCGCAGGCAACATTTCCTGCATTCGTAAACGATCAAATTTGACGTGCACTTATAAAACAAATTGCCATCGCTTCAGGCACCTGCCGAAAGCCAGCAGAAACAGGGAGAGAGATCTCAGTTACGTGCAGATATTTTTGCATAAATATGCGTGTTTTTTTCATTTTTGGTTTTGCTATTAAATTACATTTGCAGATAGTCGTGCATGCTGGGAAAATCGACGGAGAGGGACAGAGAGAAGCGAAAAATTTCATTAAATGCAATGAATAAACATTTTCGGCTGCCTTTGGCTTAATTTTCTTTGATGGCCGCTGGAACGAAAGTGGGCGGGCGGGGGCGTTGAGCATCTGTCTGTGTCACCATTATCAATGTGATCAAAAGGCAGCCCCGACGCATTTGTCATCAATCAAAGTTAAATCGCACTTTCACAACTCGCAAAAAGCCTTCAAAATAAGCCTAAATAAGCATAAAAATTGTTTGCGGTTCCGATGAGTGTGTGCGTGAGTGTGTGTGTGGGAGAGTTTGACAGAGCTGCAAATTATCAATAAAAATAAATAAAATTACGCACGCTTTGGCTTAATGTTTGGATTTTATTTTGATGTCTGGCATTTGATTGGTTTGTGGAATTTTTTCTTTTTCTTTTTTGCTGAAGCTTTGATGAGATGAGCAGATAAATGCGAGGATTTAAGTGGGAAAAAGTAGGTGAATGAATTTGACAGAATGAAAGACTGAATGTGATAATTATTTTAAATATGCATGGATAATCTTCTGCCAACATACACTGACGGCAGTGGATGAAGGAACGGAGCTTCTGTTGCCGAGGACATTATATTTTATATGTATACTTACTTTAGCTCTAGTTCAGTTCTCTACCCTTGGATTGGTATTTTAAGTACAATTTCAAGAAGTACAAGACAAGAATTCTGGATTGACAGATCCCTACTATTTTCGATATTCTCGTACTTGGCTTGAGAAAATCCTTGATTGACTGAATTCTGACACCGATTTTGATTAATTTTAATCCGGAAATACAGCAATTGGCAAACAAGCCAATATAAAATTACTCATTACATCAATTTAACAATGCTTTTATAAGCAGGACAGCACATTATCTTATCTGTCCAGACTATCATGTTTAACTAAACGACACATTACTGTTTATTAACGGTTGAGCAAAATGATTTCAGAATTCGGAAAAGCAAAGAGTTTTACGATTAGACAAGGTTTAAAATTTCAGTAAAAGAGAAAGCAACTAAGAAAGTCGGTGAATCCCAACTGTAATATCCTCTGTACCAACGAAAAGGGCCGTAAAAATAAACATTATCTGCCTGCAAAGTACACTCAGAAATATTAGGTAAGATAAGATTTTCAGGTATCCATATATTAAAAGGCGAACCAAAGTATTTGAAGCAAGAACATTTTGTACTGACAATAAGATGAAAAGTTTAAGAAAAGAGAATTAGTTCAAGTACAAATGATGTTAGATTGATTGCTTAATATACTTCTGCACCAAAAAGTGTGAAACGGAAATCGCAATCTTTTTAATACAAATTTTTCTGTTCTGTTCTTCAAATTCCTAACTGGTTCCAACACTTTTGTCATGTAGTGATCGTAGATTTTTGAACCATAACATTTTTACATTAGTCTTTGGATATTTCCAGCCATTTTTGGTTCATTGCACAGACCTCGTTTTGAAATAAATTGGAAATACTTTTAAGGGCTCTTACTTAGAACATTTTGTACTTGTTTCAAATACAATTATTTCGTATTTAGAGTGCCATTGGGCTGACATTAAAAATTAGTGAGAGAGTGTTGAGATTTCATTTAGTTTGAGTTAAGACCATTACAAAGTAAAGTATAATCCTCTTTTGCTGAAGCCGCTGCTGTTTTATGCGCTTGCCTAGATTAGTGTTCCCATAGAGATCATGCAGTTCATGGATCATTCGGGTTCGAAATTCATTGCCAACTTTTAGAGGTCCGTTAATCCTCCGAAGGTGCTTTTCTCTCGACCACGCCAACCGCCGCCTCAATTGCTCCTATTCATGTTTCTGCTTTTGCGCCATATTGCAGGACTGGTATGATAAGCGCTGATTTCGCGCAATCACAATTTTTTAGATAATTTAAATCAATTCCTGATCACATTATTGAGTAATCGTAATTGTAGCTTGAAATTACTTTTATTAGTGATTATTACAAAATATAATTACTTTTACAATTACTTAGATAATTGTAGCTGTAAACTGGGATAATTGCGTACTTGTGCTCGCATTGATGAATTATTCAAGTATTTTTGAGTTTGAACTAAAATTATTTTAACTACCGGTTTCGCCAAAATCATGGAAATAATGTTGGGGGAGAGTTTGGGGAGTTCTCTTGAGACCATTGTATTCTCATGTGCTATGGCATATTTGCCACTGCGATAGATTGGACATGTTACTCGGATGAATGACAAAACTCAAACTTCATCAAACAAATGGAATGCGAAAGTCTTTGGGAAAAGTGCCAAGAGGGTGCGACCAAAACTGAAATGGAAAGACCAGTTGCGGTACGATATTAAGAAGCTTGCTGTGAGCAACAGGTGCCACCACGCACAAGACAGATTCGGAGGCGGACATGAATCCCAGCGGCCAGGAAAGTCAAGCGGATGTGACTGAAATGTCGGGCCAAAGAAGTTGGTAAAGAATAATACATACGGTTGCAATGCAGCACTGCAGTTGTGTTGGCTTCTCTTGTAAGTTAAGAAGCATGGTAACATTTTTGACTCTATCCAGAACAGCAATTGCCGCACTCTTCAGGCCAGCGATCTCTGTCTTTACTTCCAGGGTAGACTATGTCAGAATGAGACATTCATAATTTAAATTGTTCTCGATTTGTAGAAAGTCTAATGTGGTTGCTATTGGGGTCATCAAAGTGCGGCATTATGTATTATGTCACACAGCTCTGCCAGGGTTGTGAAATTAATAAGTGAAATTCCATCTGATGACAACAAGGACTAATAAAGCTGCTCCCTTGATTAAAGATCTCAGGCAAATTGGGCCAACTGCAGCTATGACACAAAGGTTCTAATTAGCTAAATTGTTTTTACCGAGATCAACAAACAATTAAATTTAATGATTTCCTAACTTGATTGTTGCAAAATCATGAATAATTTATTTTTTCAAGCACAATTACTTCATGATTTCCCTTTTCAGGTACAGTTACAAGTACAAGTAATTGTATAAGTAATTAAAACTTGAAATAATCTTTGAGTTCTCGTAGTTCCAAGCTAAAGATGCGACTACTAAACAATGAATAATCGAGAATTGTAATGAAAGTAATTAAATACATGAAGTAATGATTTTACTACAGCTCTGGTCTGAATCAATTTGCCTTGCTCCTATTGAAATGACCCTCAAACGTTGATATGTTTTCAAGCTCATATTTTTCCTGTTGATATATCAAGAAAGGTCAATGGTCCAAGGGGTTAACGCATTAATCCTCAAGCTGTCCCTCTATTATTTGACTAGCGGCAAAGCAAGCATATTAATTGCTCATAAACATCATTCCTTGTCTTCCAATCAACCATCTGCGCAGTCTCGGAGCTTATTTGTTATTCAATGGCATTTGCCGCTAAGCAATTACGCGTCTGTTGTGCCATCATGAACACCTAAAGGCTTAGAGGACAAAACCCATACAAACAGCCGGGAAGAAGGCAGCAGGCAGCAGGCAGACTTCACCTGTCAGCAACATTTTTTTTGGGGCCAGGCGTAAAAGTTGTTACTTTACTTTTTTATGCCTCTCCTTCGTGATGCGAGTGTGTGTATTGGTGTGTGTGCGTTAGCGGACTGTGATTTCTGATTTCTCTCCTGCCCAGCCTTTTCAATTTCTTGAGCGAACGTTATCAAAATTTATTGAGCGTTGTCATGAAGCTGTCAAAGTCGATATCAAAAACATTTGATTTTTGACTTTATTTTTGGCAGCCAGCAACAAGCTCCTCCACCAGCCCCTGCTTTCACCTTATGGCCAGGGCCATATGTGAATATCCTCATTGTTGTTGTTGCTGTCAGCGCCAGCAAGAAGAAAGAAATAATCATAATAAAAAAGCACATAAAAAAGCCGTGAGCTGGCAGCTGAAAATTTTCATGCGCTCCCAAGGCGCAGGCAGATTGATAAATTAATGATGGCCAATATAAGGACACAGGCAACGAAGACGACGTAAAGCTGCCAAGGTGCCGCCGGAGGAATGGGGATGTGAGTTCATGTGAAATCAATTGAAATACAAATGTGAGTCGTTTTAATAAGTTTTGCCAGGGATAAAGTCCGTTTCTGCTGCCTACTTTCCGGCGCACATAAATTTCGCCCTCCTAATGAATATTAATAGTCGCCTGAGTGACTGACTAGGCTCCATACCTGTGTGCGTTTGTGTGTGTGTGTGTCTATATATCAAAGCGTCAAAGCCACTTGTCTTATCAGCTGTGCCGGCTTTTGAGTTGGACTATTAACAAAACAAATATAGTTTGTGCATGAAAGGCTGCCTGCCGCCAGGAATGACAGGGCTGGCGGCAGCTTTGCCACTTGAATCGCTGAACATGGCGGATTAATGTCATTTATCACGAGAGCCGAGCGCGTCTACCCGGGAATGGGTTTTTTTTTCTGCATTTCAAACGCTCGCCCACCACACCCGGCCAGGATTAAGCCGCCGTTTGGTGTTGTTGTTGTTGGCACTGGCTTTGTTGCGGTTAGCGCAAAGGGATAATGACAAATAATCAAGGATAAACGTTTTTGATTGATCCTTAATGGCAGTTGTTGTTGGTTTTTGGTCTTTGGCGCACTTTGACAGGCGCCACCACAAACGAATGTAAATCATATTAACTTGAATGTAACATAAAAGCAATTTGAACCAGAACACACAACCACATAGGCTCATAGGCTTACCGCATTTCTTCACAAATGGGGAAATGCCTTTAAATATATCAAAGACACGCGGTTAATAAATAACATGTAACAGAATAGAAAGAGTCTTAGCTAATGATGTCAACGACATCAATGTCTTGGGGATGTTCTAACCAACCATGAATTGGGCATGTGGAATGGGAATGAAAGCTTAATATTTTGTTCATGAAGATCACGAAGACACTAAAAATGGGTAGGGGTTCACAAGGGGTTCCTACCCATAAAACTTTGTGGGTTCAGGCTCGAGGAGTGGGTTCAAAATGTTCGCTGAAGCGAGATTCAGGCTCGATCGGGGCATACACAATTTGAGCTTAGCTTAGGTTAATCTTTAATATGTCTTCCAGTAATTTTTCATCTTTACCAGCCAAGTGGATAAAACATATTTAAGAGAAGTAAAAATGCGTTAGACTTTTATTTAAGTTGTAGAAACAGCTAATACAACAAACGCAAAAGTTTTGAGTCAATATTTGAATTCCGTAAAAAGTACACTCAAAAAAAAAAGTACCAAGAACTTTGTGCTTGAATTAAGTACAAATGGAGTCAATAATACGGTAAGTACGAAAATACTTGATTTAGTTACAAAATTCTTAACTTCTTAACTTGATATTAGACTGTTGTGGCATATATTAAGTTATTTTAAGTTATTTCAAAATCTTTTTGATTAAGCTTTTAATGGTCTCAACCCAAGCTCGATTATGTCTACAAATAAGTACTAAGCATTTGTTCTAAAATACCACTAATTTCTAATACCAGCCCAAAACAGAAAAAGAATATAAGACTATTTCAAGCATGTACAAAATATTCTTGGCTTGAAAATTTTTGGTTTAGACAATTCGAAAGCTATTCCCACTTTGTTCTTGAACAAATAAATATACAAGGGCCATAACCAAAGAGCAAGTTAGAGCTACTGTAGTTCAGAAATTTACCATCACTCCATAACACACATGCACACTTTGTGCAACAATCTAACATATTCTGCACTTAAATTTAGAACTCGTTTTTCTTGAGTTTTTCATCTTACTGTGAGTACAAAATGTTCTTGATTCAAGAACGTTTGTTCTCATTTAAATAATATTACCAGTCATATTTCGGGCTTACAATGTAAGCACACCAAAAATCGATTCATACTTGAAACTTCAAATACAAAACGGCTTAAATTCTATCCCGTTTGGTCTAGCACGCAGGTAGCCTTTTTTTTCCAAATGTCTGAATAAAGTCGCTTACCGATTTTATATATTTAATTTTTCAATATTTTCTCTTTAGCTCTTTAGCTTAAGATTACATTTCATCTGCATCAGAAGCTGAACATGGCTACGAATCTTATATACTCTGATTCATATATTCCTTGTGGCGATTATCCATTCCTGTAGTATGTTTCTTTGCAAGTTGTTTGTGTTCTAAGATCAACAATTTTTGGGTTCTTGGATCCAAAAACGAATAAATAGGTCTAAATTGAAAATGTGAGAACGTTTTTCAAAACAAAGCAACAACTCCGTTACAGCTCTTCTGTACTGCAGGCTGCTGCTGGAATTATTTTAATAAGCAAACTGTCCCAAAATTGATGGGCGGACAGCCTTGCCAAGGGTGGCTGAGTGGGAGGCGCAATACCCACATGAAACTGCTCAAAAAACTGGCCAGCCACACCTGCTAGTTTCTGCAAGTCTTATGACTCCTCCACACTCCTCCATTTTCCTGGCAAAAATAAAAATTAATATCGATTGCTTTGGTCATTAAGTATGCGATATATATATATGAGCGATTTTCTCTTCCTCATGGAAGCGCATCAATCGTTTCTTACGCTCACACTTCTTATCGGACATTTTCGTTCTCTACCGACCATCAAAATAAATAAATTTAATTAGTTTTGGCGCCCAATCAAAACTCGAACAGCCATTCAATAAACATTGAGAAAGAGTGGCAGCGCCACTTCACCCGTGTGGACTTAACTACCCTTTTGTTTGCTTGACTCCGTAAGACGGCTATCGTTAAACTTTTTGCGAACGGTTTTACAGTGTTCTTTTTATACTCTGTACCGAAGGTACATAGAGTATTATAAGTTTGTGCAAAAGTATGTAACAAAAGTATGTAGCATCTCCGACCCCATAAAGTATATATATTCTTGATCAGCATCAACAGCCGAGTCGATATAGCCATGTCCGTCTGTCCGTCTGTCCGTATGAACGCACAGATCTCAGAGATGGTAAGAGGTAGAGGTTTGACAGGTATGGGACATATGCTTCTTATGTCTGCAGGCAGATCAAGTTTATTTTCAATTTTGGCCACGCCCCCTCCCGCCCCCGCAATTTAGAAAAAGCGTCATATCTCCCACAGTTTTGAAGATAGATGGCTTGTTTCTTCTGAACATATTTAGTTATTAGGATAACTTATCGATCCGCCAAAGAAATGAAGAAGATCGGATGAACGGTTTTCGAGTTATGATCAACAGACAAATTTTCTTGGTACAGAGTATGTTATAGTCGGGCTTGACCGACTTTCTTTCTTGTTTTTGTATGGACTTTTTCGTTTGCGAGAGAAATTTTCTAATACAATAATTTACACAAAATATTAACCCAATCCCAATCTGACTTCAAGTGTAACTATCTTGTATCTGCAGAGCTTTTAGTATAACATTTTTTTTTTTTGAACCGAACCACTTTTTATTTTTTTTGCTCCGGTTCCGCCCGGAGTTTTCGACCCAAGCAGACAGAACGACAAGAGCAATTGACTCGCTTCGAAGCAAGTCAAAAACAATAAATCTACCGGATTTCATCTTGCTAAGCGTGATCTTAGACCTGCCCAAGCAGCAGGAACCGTATTTGTTATATTTTTTTTTTGGTTAACTAGAAAGTAATAATTATTTTAAAGTTTAAAAGCAACAAATTACTTTCAATTTGAATTTTGAAAATTGGCAATTCCTTATTATACATTAAAAATCAGTTTTAGTTTTTTTTAACTACAATTTTTTAATAAAAACTATGAACATTTTAATTTTTTTTAAATAAAAATAACTTTATTAATTATAAAACTTTTCTATAATTTGAATTATAAATTTATATCTTTAAAATAGAGGAAAGTTACTTCGGCTTGGCCGCCTGCAGCACGTTTTTCCAACAAATTTGAAGGACAATTCCACTGAAAAGAAAAGAAAGATTTTTGTAACTAAAGCTCCTTTTCTGACTCTACTTATCCTTGACAGCTATACTATATAGTGGAATCATGGGAAAGCATAGCAAACTAAAAAGTACAAAGTTTGGAGTTTTCTCACCAAAACTAGCATCCCGACCGATCATTCCTATGGCAGCTATAACCTATAGTCATCCGATTTTGTCAAAACTTTGAAGAATTGTGTGAAAGCTTATAAAATAATACGAGAAAACCCTTGCAAGTGCTCGCTTAAATATTTTTAAAAAATACTCTTTCTCCCATTTTCCGGCCGATTGTTCGTATGGGTGCTATATGATAAAGCCATCCGATTTGGCCAAGAATTTGTAAAATTATGTGAAAGCATTTAAAACAAACAAATACAAAATAGCAGAATGCTACCATTAAAAACAGAAAAGTTTTTCTTACTTAGACTGTTTTTCAGACCTATCTTTTGTATGGCAGCTATACCATATAGCTGTCCGATTTTAATAAAAACTGTTAGGATTATAAAAAAATATAGAAAACCTACGATTACAAAGTTTGGAGACGTTTCCATTGAAAAGAAAAAAGTTTTTCATACTAAAACTCGTTTTCCGACCGATTGTTCCTATGGGAACTATGAGATATAGTAATCCGATCCGGTCGGTTTCGACATATTAGTAGTGTGCAGCAAAAAGAAGACTCTGTGCAAAATTTCAGCTCAATAGCTTTAAAACTGAGAGACTAGTTCGCGTAGAAACAGACAGACAGACGGACAGAGGGACGGACAAAGCTCAATCGACTCAGCTCGTCACCCTGATCAAGAATATATATAGTTGATGGGGTCGGAAATGAATATTTCTATGCGTTTGTCATACCCTTTGCAAGGGTATAAAAAGCCTTTTCTCAGCTATTTTCACACAATACTCTGTGAAGTGGCAATCGTGCTATAACGATGTTACAAATATGCAGGCTTTTCTCTTTTGGCGAAAAGTCGTTATGCTTCCTGTAAAAAGTAAATAAAATTCACAAATGTTCCTTAAATAAAAATCTTAACTGAAATTCAAGGAGTCAAGCCAATTGGGAGAGAAGCGAAGACTGCGAAATAAAGCAATTAAGCGACTTACAAATGCCGCCAACTGAGAATTACTTCCTCCCTCCCACGCACGCACACTCAAACAGACATACACTCAGACACACACACACACACACACACACACGGACAGCACTGACATGAGCTGCAAAAGAAATGAGGAAAGCGGCTGCAAATTAATTTACATGTGCGATTCATCAATCAGCAGCCAGAGACGAGTCCAGTCGAGACCCATTTTCAGTCCAGTTGGAGATGCTCACAAAAGTCATAAGTAGCCATATGTGTGCGTGTGTCGGTGTGCGCGTGTGTGTAAGGATATGTTTGTGCAGCAGGCCGTGCCTTGATTGATGATAAATACTCGACTCATGCCTCCTTGGCCAAGCGGTCGCTTGAGATAAAGCGTTAAAATGCGCCGCATATTAAATGATGCAACATGAAAAGTGAAAAGGGAAGACATCCCTTCACTGGCTACGCCAGCTTTGTCTATTTGTATTATTGTGTTATACTTGCTACCCCTAACCAGACCGGGCAATCGTTATAAATGACCATTTGTGAGGGTTATTCTCGCTCTCGTTCTCCCCTTGTCCTTGTCAGCTTTTGTATTGTTTGGCCAGCGATAACATTTATGCTATTACATAAATATATAAATAAATCAGTATTAGGTGTACTACGGTTTGTCGCTGTGCGAAAGTGTGCGAGTGTGCTGGGTTGGTAAAAAGAATACCCTCCCATTGGTTGTGTCGATGATAATGGTCTGGTTGTTAGGTGCGCTTATTCCCTAATTGTGGGTCAAATGTTACGGTTAGAAGGAATTGGCATGGCCTTAAGTTCGGAAAATGCACTGCAAGCTGATAGCAAGTGGAAAACTCTAGCAAAACTATAAAAACACTAAACTTACATTGGCTTATCGACTCCGAACATTCGATTGGACTAGCTCTGCCTCTGTCGATCCCTTGACAAGTCTCGCACTTCTCGATTAGACTTCTGTTGAACTTTGAAGCAAAAAAAAAGAACCGAATACTCCTCTGGTGGGGGTAGTCGGGCAACAATAAAACCTTTATTTAATTCATTTTCTCATTTATTTAATGCGTCTGCTTAAAAATATATACCAAATCCCCCAAAGAACAGTCTGAAGGCGTTACGCCTTTGATACCTGCACCAAAGCCATCCCTCACCCCGGCGAAAGGTCACAGACATTTCAAGCGTTTTGTCGTCGCGCCATTTTGTTGTTTGTTGGTCTTTTATTTACAAACGGCGCACCCAATTCCACAATTCCACAATTCACATGCAGGCGACTTCATCAGGAGCCGACAACAACTTTTGACGCTACTTTGTCAACGACAGTTGGCAAATTTCATTCACATGCACATAATTCTCAGAGGTTGGCAGCATTTACGGGGTTCAAATTAAAAATGGCCTGCCTGAGTATTTGCATATGGCCCCCCGCGTGGCGCAGCCCCATTCTTGGCGTGTTTCATTCATAAATTAAAACATGCATTGCCATCGCATCGCATCGCATCGCATGGGGGGTGCAGCTTCTAATAATAATGGTAGCACCTGTATGTTTGTATGTCTGGCTGGTGCATGCGATGAGTACAACAAGTTAATTATGCAGGTTGCACCGGGGCAACCATCGTAAATTGTGCGGGCTTCAGGGAGCAAGGTCTGGTGCAGCATTTAATGAGTGTGCAACGCCACGATGAGTGTGTGTTTGTGTTTGGGAGAGGTGCTTAAAGTTTTACCGACAAATGTTGGACAACTGTTCAATAGACAAAGTTTTGGGCCAAAAGCTGTCGAGTCTCCAGCGGAGGCGCATGGCGAAAACTTTGAAGAATCTATTAAAAACTACGGTGGTTTCTCTCACTAGATTTTGTTATTAGAAAATTTATAGGGATTCTTGGTACGCAATTTGTTGGCATCCCACATTTATTGCGCAATGCTTCTCTAATTGCCAGTCTTTTATGTTCTGCATATTAAGTTTTCCTACTTAAACTAAGCTTATAAAAAATAAATTTAATCCCTCCACGTGGGTGCGGTCCGAGCTGATTATCTTGTCCTTTTGTCCATGTCCTTTGATGATGGCGCTCTTAATGGGTTGTCAAGACAGCGCATTTTGTTAGCTGCCACATTAATTGCATATTATTAAAGGAACTGCGACAAGTTTCAAGCAGTTTTAAATTTATATTTTAAGTTAGTTCAACAGAAAAA